>JAXGGA010005046.1:0-81834 GCA_038373865.1 Uloborus plumipes
GTGCCTGAATCTCCAATGAGATGTTATTAAAGTCCAGTAAAGTACAGGTAATTGTAACCGTGATGACAGTAACAGTGGCTCTGCTAGGGAGGGCGGTGGGGGGGGGGGGGGGGTGATGAATCAGACCTTTTGGAAAGCACTTGATTTTTAAATATATTTCCAATACTAATCTATAGTTTTCGCAAAAAGGGGGGTTATTGCCAGAAACCCCACACAGAAGGTAATTTCTGGCTTCGTTACTTGGCAGTGAACAGCTGGAAAGAAAGACAAATGTTCACGGTGCACATTGTAATGCCAACCTGTACGTTGATCATGTTTCCGCATTTTAACGCATGTGTCTTTTCCAAGATTACCTGGTTTTTTTTGCGATTTGTTATTAAATCAAAAGGTTGTCAATTAAGATGGGTGATAGTGCTTTTTTTAAACATTAATATTCGGTGCAATTTTGGTCAATGCACATCGTAAATCTTGCTCCGAGCTTATGACCTAAAAGCACTAACATTTTCTAGTGCACTATGTGTTTTTACTAATTGCTATTGATTACAAATTAGATATGTAGTTAAATTTAATACGCAGAATTTTTACAACTTTTGTTCTGCGACCAACCGATGATCCAAGCATTGTACTAGTCTTTACCCCTCAGAAAATTCCCCTTTACCATTTTTGGGGCAATTACCCTCAGGTTGAAAGTTGCTAATTTCGACAGATAGTATCAAACGAGAAATGACAGACACTTATCTTAAATGCTCTGAGTCTTTTTATCAAGTTGGTTTTCGAACACACTATTGCTGGAAAAAATGACTACCAACTTTTAACATATAAAAAAAATATACATCCAATCAATATTACACACACCACATTACTGGTAATAAATTGCTTCGTAATGTTCAGAAAATTAACAAACAGAAGATAAAAAAAAAACCACATACTTGTAAACTCTGCTTTACTGCAGAAAGAGTTTTGTGATTAAAAAGCCCCATTTACAGGGATAATGAACGGAAACTCGCAGCAGACAGAAGACTGAATTCCACGATAATGAACGCAATACCGGTATACTGAAATACTGGTTTTCAAGCTATTTCGCAATTTTGAAATACAAGTATTTGTTTAGGAAAAATACCAGTGGAAAAAACTTTGGAATTTGGCAATGATTTAAGTATTTTTTATTTATTTATTTATTTATTTATTTTTAATTTCTAATAGTGGTATTTCGGTGTCACGTTTTAGTAATACCGATTACTGGCATTACATTTTTGGTCCACGATTGCAATCACTGTTCTATAAATGAAATACTGTAAGATAAAATCCTAAGCTATTGAGGCTTAAGTATTAAAAGTTGTATCAAACTACAATTCTTTTTTAATGCCATGTGAGAAAAACGTGGCAGTAACAAGGCTTTATTTCTGACAAAAGAAGTACGGAGGTTCTATAATCTTCAGAACTTACTACTTTCATGCATAAAAATTCCTGAATTCCGACTAATACGAAAAAAATGTCCTCGAATAGCCCCTGTATTTTCCTAAACTCGAAAAAAAAATAATAAACTAGGAAATTAGTGGTCACCCATGGACTCTTCTGATTTCTGAAATCAAAAACTACTACTGAACGAAAAATAAGAGCTGGTTATTGATTTCATAGATTTTTTGGAATTTAATTGTTGTAAGGAGATTTTTTGTTCATAGTTATGAATGAGTGATTGCGAATGAAAGAATGTGTGAATAACATGTTAGGGTTAAATACTTCTCTTCAAAGTGAAATAACTCCATTTTACCAACTCCATTTTACTTTCTCAAAATTGCTCAAATAACATTTCATTAAGGTGATTGGTTTTGCTTAAATTTTCGTTTCGTGTAACTTTTATTGGAGTCATAGAACTTATGTCAAATAAATTTTCCGTTTTTTTTTTTTTTTAATTTCTATTTAGCTATTTATTTACTCATTTTTTATTTTTTAGGGATTTCAAACAGCATTTTTTCAAAGAATAATGAGTGCAAAGAAATGTTAGCTTTTGGTATATTTTTAATGTTTGTTAAACTTTATATATAGTTTAACCTTAAGTAAATAACAATTTTCATACAGAGTATTACTGATAAGTTTATATTGGAAAAGGTTCTACTTATCCCGTAAAATTTAAATGCAAGGGGTAGGAGGGACCCTGCAATGTGGGGTAAGTGGATCCCTTCATAATAACGAGAAATTTATAGAGAAAAACACTCTGATGAAGAAATTTTGTGGGTGAAGTAGAAGATAATTATTAAGCTAGAAGTATTTGATGGTTGAACTACAAAAACTGTAAAAGCACATGATTATGTATTTGTAAAACTTGCGTCAAAGAAAACCATACAGTATTATGTAGCTTTGACTTGATGATGCAACTGAAAAAATGCGACTAAATTTTCTAGAAAGGATATAAATAGTGACTTTTTTTTATTAGCCTGATGCAGACAATGTTGGAAAAACTACTGAGGATGAAGTGATAATGATTCTCCCATAACCAACTTTAAATAGCAGCTGCCATTTAATGTTTCATATTCCTTTTTCAAAAAATTATATTGACTAATTTACCAAAATTGATCTGAATCAATTGTATTACATTTAATCAACACTGTTTTATACATAGAAATAAAATATATCCTAATATGTTTTTAATAAATTTCAGTCATAACTTTTGTGTTTTTTGTTTTATAATTTTCCGCCATACAAATTTAAATGTCAGTAAATATCTCATTTATGTAAGCATTTACCAAAATATTTTATATTAAAAATTTATATACTTTATTAAGTATCTTTAACCCTCCTCCCCCAGATATGCTGGCTTTATATCTAAATAAAAGGTGGGTGATCCATTTATCCCTTCGTATGGGATGGGTGAGACACCTAATTTTCAAGAAATATGGTCATTAAGAGTATTTAATGTATTATTTTAGAAAATTATGACAAACTTTTGTTTATTATATAATCAAATCCTAGATTAAATAAATCAGTAACTTTAATTTCTTTTTTTTTTTTTTTCGCTTTTTGTTTAAAAACTTTTGTATAAAAGCTTCAAGAACAAACTCTTCTGAAAAAGGATTTTACTAATCGCAATTAATCCTACTTAGTTGCATTTATCCTTTTAGTTAAGCCGATAATTTTATGTATTAGTAGCAAGCAAAAGACTTTTTGTTGATTGTTGGATTATAGAGTGTGGACTAATAAATTTGCTTCTACTTGCTACAGAAAGCCAGAAAAATATGCCAATCTTGATTTTTAGCGATTAGGTGCTTCTCATAGTTCTTCTGCGTGCTCAAAAAGATTAGAAAGAGAGAGTGAGAAGAAAAAAAATCGGTAAATCCTGTTTTTCTGCAAAAAGAGTATTATGCTTAAAAAGCCACACTTACAGGGAGCTGTGATGTGGCTCATACTGTAAAATCTGTTTTACTGCATAAAGAGTATTGTGTTTAAAAAGCCACATCTACAGGGAGCTGTATTGATTGGACGGGACGCTATTATTTCAGTGAAAAGGTTGTGTCGGAGATAATTCAAACTGGTAAGGGCGAAACACAAGTATTAAAAACTGAATTGATCTAGAATTCTTTTGAACGTCTTTTGCTAGAATGCGAATGCAAACAAATTTGTCAGCAGTATGGATTTTCCTGTCCATACTAATGATAAATGACTCATGAAATATTAATGATTTTTTCTGGAAGTGAAAATTTGAATATTCAACCAAAGTACCAACTTTTGGAAATCTAAATTCGTAGCATATTTGTTGCAAGGAGGAGAAGGGAGGTAAACGGCACGGTTAAAAACAAAAATTTCAAAAGCAATGAATAATTTATATTCAAATTTACATTTGGACTAGTAACAGATTATTTTGAAAAAAATATTTAATTTCTTATTTTTATCATTTATCAAGCTAAATTAATTTGTTTACTTTTAAACGAAAATATGGAACACTATTAGGCACAAAAGCTATATTATCTAAATGCTTATAATATGGCTATTATCTGTAATTATTAAAATGTTGAACCTGTAATTATTATTGAAATAACTACAAAAGAAAAAAGAAGATCGTAATTTTGGACACATTTTCGTAGCGTCTTAGCTAATGGCTGTCGTTCGTAGAAACTACGTTTTTTTTCGTAGCAGTTGGCTTCAGCTCTGCTGCCAAGAAGTAAAGCATACAGGACACGTGATAAGCAAATCCTTTTTTTTCTCCACAAATGTTACTAACAATACACTGTAAAAAATTGATGTTTTTACAGTATAATACACTTCTTCTTCACTTCACACTCTCCAGGGTCCCCCGTACCTACCACAGCTTCGTGGTTTAACCGGGATAGGGCCCTGAAGAGCGCTCTGTTCTTAATTTTGAACCAGAACCTAGGGTCGAGCAAACCCTAGGGCCCAGCACCCCCAGAGGTATCGTTTCACTTGGAGGACTTTGTGACCACGACATTTTTAACGCCTCCCAGCCACCATTAATCAAGGCGGTGGATCTTTGATCGGCTGGGTTTCGAACCCGGGTCCCTCCGGACACGAGTCCGATGCCTTACCGATCGGGCCACCACGGCCCTACAGTATAATACAGCTAATTTTACAGTAATAAGCTGTAAAATTGCTAATTTTATATTAGTAAACTGTAAAATTGCTAGTTTCACAGTTTAGTTTCGTGCCCCATTTTGCAGACTAAACTAGAACCTCTACTGCCAGTATTATTCTGTTGTTTTTACTATAGAATACAGCTAATTTTATTTCATAATTGATAATTTTACAGTAATAAACTGTAAAACTGCTAGTTTTACGGCAATAAACAGTAAAATAGCTAGTTTTACAGCTTATTACTGTACTTTAACTGTTTGAAACCGGAACCTCTGCTGCCAGTATTATACTGTAAAAACAACAGCTTTTTTTCGCAGTGTAGTAATTTAAGATTTCATTTTTTTTTTTAAGTCTTGAATTTTGAGAACTACCCATAACATTCCTGATACTGAATTTTTGCCATTCATTATCCGCAAAAGGCGAAAAGGTGCCAAATATTGCAGAGCGATTCCCCGTTCCGAAGCATTGTTACCGTTTTTGTTGTGACCGGGGATGCTGCAGTTTCGAATCGTGAGAACGCTTGAGCGTAACACGTGCCCCGCGCGCTTTCTGGCAGATGTACGCGTGCGTGGGACTCAAAGCGGTGGGAAGTTTCTCACAAACGATTGTAGTTTCCTATATTCCCACCGAACAATCGCCTCCCCCCTTTTGGAGTCCCCTCTTTCACGTCACTCAGCTCAACCACCTGTATTGATGTCAAATACGATTAGGACTCGATGCAAATATTTACATTAAAAAACGAAGCTTTGTATTATTTAGAGATTTTGAAAATATCCGAATAAAAATTAACTTCAAGGTGTTTATAATTTAAAATGTAATTACGTTGTATTTCAAGGATATTTTCGCTTTTATTTGCATTTATTTTGGAGTAATTTGTTTAGTTTTTGTTTGAATTGTCAAGAAAATTATTTTTAATACCAAACATGAAAATAATTAATATTTAATGATTAAATCTTTAATTATTAAGAAGTTTCTCTGCCAATAATATTTATATACTGTAAGCAGTGTTTTGAATAGATATCATTCAAAAACTGCTAGTGTTCGCAGCTTTTAATTCAAAATTGTCTAAAACTGGAAAAAAGAAAAACTAGAAAAGAAAGAAAGAACTCTGTATCTATTCCTATCTCAGCCTCCTTTATAATGGAGAGAAAGAAGCTGAAATTTTAACTAATATTTACATGATCAAATTAAAATAAACGCTTTCACTTACTTTAAAAAGACTCATACCATTAATATTTGGTTCTAGTTTGCTCATTCCAAAATTATTCTTGTTTAGAAATAAAAAAAATTCTGTCAGCAGGTTTATCTTAAATTAAATAAATAAATTCAAAGTTCAATGGAATGCGAATGCATAGTTTCCGAATAATTGCTATAGAAGCTTTACAAATGACAAAGTAGCTATTTTCGCAAATATCATTAAAAAAAGTAATTCTAAAAATTTTTGTCACTTTGCCTGTTACAAAACTGCCTGACCGGCCAATTTCATCTATGAAATATTTAGTATTTTAAGA
Organism: Uloborus plumipes; assembly: GCA_038373865.1. Lineage (NCBI taxonomy): Eukaryota > Metazoa > Arthropoda > Arachnida > Araneae > Uloboridae > Uloborus > Uloborus plumipes. Next base: position 6,096 of record JAXGGA010005046.1, read on the forward strand.
AACAATAGATTTGAAATGCGTTTAAATGGACTGTCGTTGTACAAAAACAAACATATTTGTGCAAACAACAAGTTTAAAAAAGCAGCTGATAGAGTTGATAAATAATGTATTTCTCAACTTTGTGTGTTCTCTCTTTTTATCTTAATTAGTACCGCTTCTAAAATTAATAACTTGAAATTAAGCTCAAGGTAAATGATGAAAATCAAAAGAGTGCTTTATATAACAGAATACTTAGCCTATTTAATGGACTTTTTTTCTTGTTAGAAATGCGAAATGAATAGTGTTATTTATTTATTACTATTTTTAGACAAAAATTTGAATAATTATACGAAAATGAGTTAAGTTTTTGACATTGATAATGCTTCAATGACTAAAAGTGTAGGCGAGTTTGAAAAGAAATCAGTCAGATGGATTTTTTAAAGTATTTTCATATCAATAATTTTAATCCAGTGAACTTTTGCATAATTGGTTATATTTTACATTTACTAGGCCCTAATGCAACAGGATAAAAAGTATTTTTGCTTATAAATAATTTGTGGACTAGCAAAAAAGCAGTTATAAATCGCAGTTCTTAGAGTAATGCTAATTCTAAAAGTGAATTGTGGCGAAACCTTTTAAGAATTTTATTCTTTTTTAAAACCAACACCAAATGTACTCGAGAAAATTTATGCATTAAAAACATATTACATTGATTCTTCCTTTTCCGTTTTAACTTCTACTCTTTTCTGTATTAAGCACCAAATATGAAAATATGCAACCTTTTTTCTTCTTTTTTTAATGTACATGCAGTTGCTAAATCTGTTAACTGTCCCATTTTTGAGGGGGGGGGGGAATTATGGTCACTACATTGTAAGAACAGCAATCAACAAATCAAGTGGAAAAAAACTTTTTTTCGTTTCTTTTTTTGAAAATGTCCTTCTAAATTAAAAATGAAAAAAGTTTTACCAAAATACCTCGGTACTCAAGAATTTTTTCCCCCTAAACCTAACTTGGTATTTATCAACAAGCAAAACAAATGAATAAAATGCTGAAAATACCCGGTGTTATTCATTTATTTTTTCGATATTACTTGCGAAACTTAAATTAGTGATCAAAAGAGGGAAAGTGCAGAGCGATCATTAAACAGAATTAAATTCAAAAGAAATTTTTTAGCCAAAACAAATCTGCCCTCTAAAATTTTCTGCTCTCCAGGTCGACAGAAGAATGAAGGCATTGCAAAGAATAGAAAAAAAAAAAAAAAAAAAGATAAACCTGCTCGCTCCGAAATTATCCCGCAGCACGCTACGAAAAAGAGAAATAAAAAAGAAAGAAAAATGCATACAACTGGTAAGTTGAAAAGGACGTGGGAAAACTTTTATACCCGCCTCTTTCCCACAGTCTGCAACCACCGGGAGTAAAGAAAATTATTTTTCATTATTATTTTATTTTCCCTAGCTTCCCAACTTCCACGCTACCATAAGGCAGTGTCAGCTGGGCCGAGTGCCAACATTTGGCAATTTATCGACATTCTTTTAGTTCGAAAGAACTAAACTTTTCGCTCACTGACATTGAGTTTGGCAAGGAGGAGTAGCTTGGCTTCTGATTTTGGCGACTTGAGATTTTAATTTTCCAAAGCAACCTTTGAGGTACATACTTTCGTGAAATTTCACAACCTTGGTCATTCAATCACACGTTTCGCTTCGAACTAGTTGTCAATTTTACCAAGCTTTTAAATTATGAGATACAGTGCTGTTTACTAATATCCAGTCTTCTATTCTTCTATAGGTAAGTGTTGGCATTATTTTGATTACAACCCAAAGAAGCCTTTCAATTTTTCTCTTGAAATAACTGTTTCTAATTAGTATGTTGCAGATTTTGACGCGTTGGTTTTACGTGTTATTAATTATTAATTTTTTTTTCTTTGCAGGAATCCAGAATTGCACTATTGGAATAAATATTGAACTGCTTCATCATGCCTTCATCATCAGTGATTTGTGGATTCTTCACAACTTTCGTCTTATTCATCATCACAGTGTCATCAGCTCCGACTTGTAACGGGAAATCATCCTGCAACACCAAACCATTATCTGTCACCAGCTACCCAGGACATTGGCCCTCCAACTACTGCAAAGTGAAAAATGTCATCTTCAGGACCGGGGACAAAACCTTACGAGTGGAGGGTGATCTTAAAGAACTTGACAAGTGTCACAAAGTGCGCGATGTGTGGAAGTTTGAATCTTCTAAGAGTGGCCATTCGGACTCAGTGAACAATCTTGTGTGTGATCAAGTGTTTACTAGAGGACATTTTTTCACGACTTATTACTTTCATGGAAGCAATTATTTCCATCTACATTTTGATACACTTCTTCCTCTGTACCTGGCTCTTCACCAAGACTCTATGAATTCAGTGGAGAGTTCCAAAGAAGTTACTCTGTTACCTGGAATCGAAGCCACCAGAGGAGAGGTAAATATCTTTCATTTTCTTTTCAGAAGTGCTCTAAAATCTATTATTTAAATTGAACTTTAAAGAAAAAAGAAGTTGGTTTAAAATTAACTCAATTCTATTCTCATAATATACCTTAATTTTTAAAGACTTGAGTCATAAGAATTTTATTACATGCAAAATACTAAGCTATTAAAAAAAATTAAACCACCCAAATTAACTCATAGAGATGAAATAATTTTCATCTTAAAATTTTTCAAACACAAATAAAAGGTATAAAAAATTGATTTAAAAAAATGTATTGTTTTTATAATTTTTCTTATGATTGTATTTGCTTTTACAGGGTATTGATTGGAATACTGATGCTTTTGATGATTCTAATTCATACTGGATGCAGATGCTTAGGATGATTTCTAAACCTCATAGACTGCTGCCAATGGATAGAAAATTGGCTGGGATAAATAAAACTATTTGTTTCCAAGAAGCTTTCTTTGGGGTAATTATCTTTTTTATACTTTACTATTAAAACTTACACATTATTAATTTTTTGCTCAAACTTATGATGAATAATTTTAAAAGTAGAATTGTATTTTTTTTCTTTAATTCTTTTTAATTTTTTAAAATAATTTTTAAAACTTCCTTTTTCTTATTATTTATTTTTTTTTTAAACTTAAACTCAATTTAGTGCATAAACTTTTTTTTCATAAAATAAATATACCTGAAAAAAATCATTTTGTGTAAATTAAACAAATTTTTAATAAATTGTTAAAATCAATACAAACACATATTTCATTAAAATTTATTTTCAAAACTTCTAGGTTTTTTTTCTTAGTTAAATACATTAGCCTTAAATTTTTCTCATCTTGGAATAATTCTTTTGAAAACCTGTTCTTGTACATTTAAGTATTGTTTTTAATTTTGTTTACTTATATTCTTTGCAGACCCCCAAAGTTAACTTTTCCAGTCCAGAATTTTTGCATTTGTATTCAGACTATGTGAAGAAAGCTTTTGGAGTAAAAGCAACTGAAAATCCATCAAAATATGGAAAATTGAAAGTTGGCCTCATTCACAGGTAAATTTCAATTTGAATATTGTTGAAACCTATCCTAAATGTTCACTATAGAAACAAATCGTTTCAAAAATATTTTTTACAGTTAACTTCCTGTAAAACAAAGATATTTCCAAAACTCTTTGTTCCTCGTAAAAAAATTTACCCTCTACCTTTATATGTAAGATTCTTTCAATAACTATCTAAATAGTTCTTCATAAAATCTATTTTTAAAAGCTTTGACTTGTGCCTTTAAACATAATTTTCTACATATATTATGATAACAGAAAAATGAATTCTATGAAAACAATCTTAATTTTTAATCTTTAATACAACAGATTTGATTTATTTCAAATCCACAAGTACAAATTTATTATAAAAAAATTTGCTTTATAAATAAAATTATTTAATTTATCTTATACTTAATATGATGTATTTTTGTTTTAGAGAGGGAAGGAGGAAAATCTTGAATGAGAATGAACTCTTAAAAAGTGTTTCATCATCAGTGGACATCAAAACAATTGATTTTTCCCACATGCCAGTCAAAGATCAGGTAAATATTGTTAACAAACTCATTATTACAAGTACTAACTTTTCTTTTGATGGTTCAAAACATATTTAAACTTTATTATTTCATGTGACTTAATTTGTCTTCTTTATATTTCAGATTGAAAAAGTACAACAGTACAACATATTGATTGGCATGAATGGAGCTGGTCTTGTAAATGCCTTATATTTACCTCCAACAAGTGTAGCTGTGCAGCTTGTGCCTTATAAGGTAAATTCTAATTTTGATTCAAAAAACTAACAATTAATAAAATAGTTACACCAATATTAAATCTTTGCCGTTTCCCCCCATAACATAAATTTTTCATCTAATACATCAAAAGCAAAAAAGAAAGTTTATTCAAAAGAAGGAAAAGCTTATTAAATGTGTTTAAAAACCCAATAACTTTAACATGTGTATTATATATGGAGAAATACCACTAAAAAAACTGAAAAAATCAAATGATTATGTAATATATTTAAATAGTAGTCAGTAGTTAAGCAAATCCATTTTATGCAAAAAATTAAACAATGCTTCTTGAAGATACTAACATTTTTAGTATTTTTTCTTAAAAATATTTTAACTCCCTTAATGATGTAAATTTTACATAAAAATAGTAATAAATAACAATAAGCCATTTTAGTTTTATGTTAAGTTTTTTGAGTGTTTTTAGATGCTATATTTTTTCATTTGTTATTGCAGGCTCAACTCAATGTTGAAGAATTTGCCAATTTGCTGAGAACAAGGGGACCATATTTGGAGTGGCATAACAATCACCCAGAATTGGATCATCATATTTCTGAGGATGTTTTCCGAAATGGTGCTGATACATTGGTCGATGTTGATGAATTTAAGCAGATTGTCAACAGAGCTGTTCAGCTGTACAAAGAAAATGCACAATCATAGTTGAAGATGTTGCTTGAACATTAATTACGTGATCGCCTAAAATGAGTGCATTTATTAGTTGTCCAGAACTGTTACCGCAATACCTGTTGTTGAACTTCTACTCTGTTACAGACATTGAAGGGCATGACTTTTACAACATGCAATCATTCATTGGTTATAACTTAAAGGATGTTTTCATGCCAAGATTTTTACAGCGCCATGTTATTTGTTATTTATGTGGATACTACACTCGAAAGGAAATATGGATACATCATTTATACATTGTTCAATATTGATGGAAGTTACATTTTGTGATGAACAAATCAGTACCAAAAGTAATGAATTATTTATGCTAACTTTGAAAAATTCTAGCAAATGTTATTATATTATAATAATGCTCAGGGAAAACTTACTTAAAAAATGTTTAAAGCTTTTTTTTTACATAACTGAACTGCTTGAAAGAGAAAGTACTAAATTAAAACTAAAAGCTAACTTGAAAACAAAAAGTATATACAAGATTATACTCTTTTATATAGTTAATTATTTTAACTTCAACAGATATGCATATTGCGTAACCTATGTATACTTATTGAAGCTTAAGTAATTTATGAAAAAATAAGTGAATATTTATGATATTCACTTTTTTCTACTTTTTAGCATTCATGTCGAATTTATATAAATAATGCAATGAAATGCATTATCGACTTGAATGAAAAAACAAGTTTCCCTGAGCATACATTATCTTTCAAAAGATATTTATATTTCAAATTATCATGGTTGAAATTTTTTCTTGAAAGTAATTGTGTTGCCATTAAGATGTTATTCCACAAGTGCTACTTATTTACTCTGCTTAAAATGGCTACTTTAATGAGATGTAAATGAACTAATATTTATCATGGTGCCTAAAAAGGAAAAAAAATCAACATTTTATGGTTGTACTTAAAAGATAATGCAAAATATATATGTTCCTAATCTGGAATGACATTTAATGTTGTTAAAGATCCATGCGATGCTGTTTTTCGCATTGTTATTCATTCATCAAAGTTAGCTTAATTGTCCACTTGGCAGTGGAAAATGTGATATTGTTTTCTTAGTTGTACATAGCTTTTGTACATAATTGTAGATATAGTTTTGTTTAAAATGTTCTTTGAACTTGTTTATTTGAGAGCAAAGTATTTTTCAATTACAATATATTGAATTGATATAAATAAGAGGTTTTAAATTGTTTGAGAGAAAATATTTCTAAAAATGTGTTGTTGTAAACATATTTAAGCTTAACAAATTTAAATATTATAAAAACAGCTTTTGATAAAAGTGCCTAAAATGTTAAATTGTTTTTATAACAAAAAACCATATAGTAATTTATTAAAGCTAATTGCTATTCTGCATCTTTGTTATAATAGTGGAGTAAATTTAATGCTTAAATAGAAATAGCTTGAAAAGTTAGGAAATAAAGATAAATTTTTGTAACTTGTACAAAAAAGTATGATATTTTAAAAATTGATAAGATTGAAAAATCACTCGTCTCTCACTTGAAGAATTTGTGATTGATTGAACTATGCTGCCCTCCAAAACAAGAAATGTACATCTCCAAAATACTATTTAGAAGTTAAGGACCATAAGCTTTATTGATAGTGCGTAATTTTTCATATATTAAAATGGTGACAAAAGTAACATGTCAAATTTTGGGGAAATTGTTTCAGTAGTTTGTGTAATTGATGGCAAATATATTTGTCTAGTGGTGCACTACTAAACTATTTTTCAAAATTTGATTAACTTATAACTTAACTCAGAAAGATTGGATAATTAATCACATCACTGATATTTTATCTTCTATTTAAAAGAAATTTTTGAATAAAGGTAGAACTATGGCAGTTATGAATGCAGATGTATTTCATTTGCAATGTTTTTAGAAAAAAAAAATTTCGCTTACTTTTTTTGCCAGTATTAAGATTTTGATGTCATAATAAAATGTAAAAAATATAATTTATAAATTATTTGTATTCAATAATTTTTAAAATAAATTTTAAATTTAGACTTAAGAGACACAAATGTCCCATGGTCCTTAAAGGGTTAAATGATCCTTGGATTGAAAAGATTAAAAATATGTTTCTTTCTTGGAAAGGAGGCAGTATGAATAACATATAAAAATCAATATTAGTATTTCAAGAAATTTTTTTAAGTTCTAATTTTTTTATTTGAATTTCAACTCAATAATGCTTAAATCTTTTTTATTTTTATGTTATATTGCAAGCAAGAAGTAATGTAAAAGTTTTCATATTTTAAATTAAAATTTCATGTTCCTGTAAACTGATGAATAACTCAGTTATAGATTGTTGATTTTGATTGAAAGCAATGATCAAAACTGCATTTCAATGTATAAGTTATTGTGAAAGAAAAAAAAGTGATCACGAAAATTCAATAAACAAAGTTTTTTTTAAAAAACATTTGTGTTTTTAATCGAGTTTAATAAACTACACCTGAAAATCTCATATATCATTCAATTATGTTGTAATTAAAGTTTGCAGTATCCAAAGTGAAATTTATATGTACATTTTCATAGCACACTACAATTAATTTCTATGTACCAAAATATGAACGAAAACATTTTAGATTTTTTTTTCTTATTAATGTTAAGATTTTCAATTTATAATTTAAAAAACAAACTATCACTGAATTAAATGAACTTTTGATTAAGAAAAAAGAAAAGCTAAACATGGACATTTCCTTACAGGAAACTTACATTTTACAACTTAAACTACTTTATTTTGGTACCAAGTTCAGGCAAAATAAATTAATATCAATAAAACTTTTCTTCAGCTTTTGCAAGAATTTGACTATTTTTTGATATCTTATCAAGTTAAAGTATCTCTCTATGCTTTCCCAGACCATCACTTTCTCCTCCAATCAAAACATAATAGAAATAGGTAAAGAAGATGAGTTGTTAATAAGCGTTCATACACAAGGCATTAAATGATACATAATCATTTATTATGAACATTTATCCTTACAGAAATCGAAATGCAACATTTAGTAATAAATACACAACACAAATAACAAACATATTGGCCTATCTCTGAAGCAATGGATTTTCTGGGGATTTCATCCAATCTTTTTTCAACATTTGCTTCAATTGTGACAATCTTAGATTTGGGTTTTCAGCCTTTAAGCGAGGCAGATGCTTTTCTTCAAACGCTTGATATGCTGCTTTAACTCTCTTTTCGGGATGAAGATCAACCTTCTCATTGCCAACACTGGAAAAAAATAAAATGAAATATAGTAACAACCTTTTTTTAAGAAGAATAAAAACAATGTAATATAAAACAAAAGAAAATTCTCCGGTCTTCTGAGTCATAGCTTTGCATAATATGAAAGCATTAACCAATACGAAAGCAGATGATATGATTATAATGTCATCTTCACCTGTATTAGGCATTTATAAATATTTAAAACTTCATAACTAAGTTTGATTAAGCATTTTTTTCTTTTGCCTTATCGGAGAGATACAAATTAATCCAATAATACATTAAATAGTTTTCAGACAAGATTGGACTAATTCGGCTAATTCTTTTAGAGAAGAAATCTTTCAAAAGTCATAGTATACTAAATTTTCCTATAGAATCTCACAAATAATTTTTCTGGCATGAAAAGATTTTTCTTGGCTCCTAAAAATTTAAATTGAATTGGTCTCTGTTTATAAGTCTTTTAAAATATTCATTGCTTGCTTATTAATATTTCCCATGACTAAACTTTCTGCAAGGTAATGTAGGTTGTTTAAAAATTTTCAGGATAGTTTAGAACAGTGATTCTCAACGGGGGCGATACCGCCCCCCGGTGGGCAGTGAGACGATGTTGAGGGGCGGTGAACATGTTTTAGGCGGCAAGGGGCGGTGGGTATGCTTTGAAATTTGCTTGAGGGGACATATTTTCGGCAAGAGCGGTAGAAACCTTTTTCTCACTGATCGGTAAAACTTTAAACTTTATTTTCTGGGGTTATCTTCGGAGCCCTTATCGTTTTCCTAACGTCAGCACAGATAGCCCAAAACTAGCCAATAGCACTTAAATATTAAAAATGTTTTTAGAGGTGGGTCCTCACCTTCATAGTTTTACTATCTAAAATAGCCTAAAATTTTGTTTTATTGATGTCCATTTAAAAATTGTTCGAGAAAAGCTCTAAATTCCTCACCCTTTGCTGCTCAACTTAGATAGCCAAAAAAGAAAAAAAAACTTACAAAATCGTGTTTTGAAAACTTCACTTTTAAAAAACTTCCGGGGTAAAGATCCAGAACACCCACCTCTTTCTCTAACAAAACCATACATAGCTTAAAATTTTGTTTTTGGACATTTCTGTCGAAGAGCTATGGAAACCTTCATTCTGAAAGACAGCCTAATAATTTTTCAAAAATAATTACGGGAGGGAATCTCGAACTAGCGTCATACTCTGTCCCTAATCATGAGCCTAGAACTACGTTTTTAGGTACCAAAAAATTTCTAGAAAGATTCTCATGTCTGGTTGCCAGACATGACCGACTTTTTGTGTTGTTAAAGCATCTCCCTAACAACACCAAACGTAGTTAACAATTGCGTTTTTCAGAGTACGACGTGAAAAAACTTCCGTTGAAATTTCCAGAGCCTTTGCCATCAACAAAAATAGTTTAAATTCAGGACTTCAATTTCAGAGAACACCGAAAGGAGCTCTGACCCCCTAACATGACTAAAATTAACCTTAAAATGTACGGGCGGGAGTTTCAAATCTTTGTCCCGCTTGGGAAAAATCAAAAGGCCGGCTTTGTTGTTGACCATCCGCAGTAAAATATGAGTAAATATAATAAATGATGTATGTAATAAAAATGAGGGATGCATTATGCGTAGTTACAACTAAATAAGAGCAACACGGTTTGGCATTGGACTGTTTAGAGAACTATTTGAACGTAGTATATTTTTAAAAATATATTGGTTTAATAAAAATGTTGAAAACAGAGCATTTTCATTTCAAACCTCTTAGTTACCGATTTAAGTTCAAAATCGGTCACTCATTCAATAACAGTAGTTAGACATTGGAATGTCGGACAAATTTGTTCCAGTGATTGTCAACATAAACAAAAAAGTCTTGCTCTGAAAAATAACTCTACCAAAGGTCACTGTTCAAAACAAAATCTGGCAAAAATTGATGAATTGCAGTGGGTTGTCCCACTCTACCATATTGACCTGACACAGCACAATCTGATTCTCTTTATTTCGATCATTGTCTGACAACAAATTGTGGAGAGAAAAAAAAACTGATATCAAAACACCATGACTAGACATTTTGATCGAAAAATAACTAATACTTATCGATCTAAAATTGAAAATGTTCATTTTGATAACAAATTTTCGTTAAGAATGAGGTAATTTATAGCATTGGTTAAAAATAAATTTTGTTAAAAATTGATTTGTATGAAGAAAAAAATAGTATTTTCTATTCCCCCTAATTTTATCACAAACAAAAGAAAGGATAAATAGACTTGAATTAAATTATGTACACTTTTTCATTTTTCAGTGATGCATTTTTTTCATCTTTTAACTGTCTCAGAAAAGGCCTTTTTTAAACACTTAGTTACATGCTTCATGTGCTTTACTACATTCAATAACATGCTGATAACTTTTTTAAAGTATAATCTTGTAAACTCTAACCTTAAAATTGCAATAGCATCTTCAACATTTCGAGCAATATCACCATCGACTTGAATTCTATTGACATTTTCTTCCAGAGGTTTATCATGCAGAAGTTCAACTTCAGGTTTAGTTTCTGGAAAATAAACATTTAAAAAAAAAGATTTTTCATTAGAAATAATTTTAAAATCTTAAAAATAACTTACAGAAAATGAATATGAATTATAAATTATGTGATGCCCAGAATAAAAAACAAATATTTTAGTACTACAAATACGTTTCTTTCTTATCTTTTGTTGTATCTTGTGATGTTTTCCAAACCTCTTATGTTTTTGTTAAAATATTGAATTTTACTACATTTTTGCATTAATGTTATTTTAGCATAGAAGATTTCTATTCAATGTTTTTTAAATGTCCATGAATTAGTTTTGAACAAAAAGGTACCACAAAAATCTGACAATTATACTTTATCAAATATCTGGGTGTGTCAGGAGTACCATAGGTCAGATAGTCAAGAATGTATTAGCATATTATAGAAGCCACACCTGGTTGGCACTAACAAATTTCTATAGTCTTGTTTTGGATTGGATTAAAGTACTTTACTTGAAGTACAAAAATAATTTTTGTAATAATTATTTTGCTCCAGAGAAGAGTTCTGAACAATTACCAGCTTAACATAAGGTTGAGCAATTGAAATAAATTTTGGCGCAATTGACTTTCAGTTTTTTGTACAAATTGGCCGCATTTCAACAAAAAATGCCTACTTCGAAACATGATGGTACAGAGACTGTTTTAGGCCAGTTACACCCACTGGCAAAAAAGTTCCATTCTTGAACTTGATATTGCAGATTATCAATGTTTTAAACATAGGCATTCACAAGGTGGTTATCAGAAGTACTATGATTCCTCCTGGAGACCCCCTTCTTGTAAAAATAAATGTTCATACAAAAGTAGTAAATTTTACATTTTAGATTTAATAATTCCATGCCGCAGATGCTTTAAAATTGTTTCTTTATACTTAATTTGTCAAATTGTTTTCTGGGAGAGCACCTGAACCGCTCAACTTCTATGTGTAATCTAAATCCCTTGAGTTTCAGCACAGTGTGCTAGCCTAATTATAATACTCTGCCCATACTTATTGTTTAATTTTAGATATGTTTTAGTTAAAAAATCAATACTATTGATACTTTAATTTTGAATATTATTTATTGAAGTTGCGTTTGTTTTTAGCCAAGCAACTAGTAAGATCACATAGGAGAGGCTAAAGAGGCTGAAGAAGTACAATTTTAAATAAATCCAAAGCACAAAAATATTCTTTATTTTTTCAGCAAGTTAATTCGTCTTTATCATTCCTAATTTTTCTGTTCTTTATTTGTTTGGTATATTTAGGGAAGGCTGATAAATCATTCTCATTAGATTAGATATTCATTCGCATAAGATGACTTTTGCTTTATTTCTGTGCTTTACAGCTTTTAGCCATGGACTAATATTTTAACAAATACCAAACAGGGTATTTATTAAAAGTGTTTTATATTTCAAGTGTTATTGAAACAGAAGTTTAATCAGCAGTTTAAGCAAAATGTAGAATGTTTAAGTTACATTATTTTAATTTTCTTTAAAAAGTTCAACGAGAGCTTGAATTTTCCATTTAAATGAAAGTGCATGTAAGTTGAGGTCTACATCAAACCCAACTTTTCAACGGGAAAAACTGTGTGGCTCATAACGTTAACATTTTAATCATGATTATGTTAATTATGCTGATAAGATGAACCATCGTACAATTAATTGACCTTGAAATAACTAATGGTGACACAGAGGGAGACCTCAACTTTCATATATATGTGTTTAGCTAATAAAATTCAATTTCCTTTCATCATCTACCGGGAATTTTTTTTACAAATGAAAAGTCTGTTTCAATGTTAAAAATATTTTTTACCAGGTTGTTTCTCGGCAATTTTTGCTATTTCTGCTCGAGTGACTTTAGTTGGTGCAGCAGGCTTGGCAGATTTTATAGAGCTCATTTCTTCTTCGTATGCCAATTTACTAGCCAGTTTCTTATCTAACAATTCTTGCTTTTTCTTTTCCTTATCATCCTAAAAATGACATAATTCAGATTGGTAATAAAAAAGTATTCTCACTAACTAAGAGCAGTATATTTATAGAACAATACATTAAAAAAATGGGATAGTAAGTTGTAAATTACATATAGAAACTTATTTATAATTTTAACTGAAAAACTCAAAATGCTTTCCACTATGAAGAAAGACTTGAACTCCAAAACATGTAGATGCAAGTCTTCAGAGTTATGCTCTAAATATAGTACATTTACCTTTTAAAGTCTCATTTTTTTTTCCCTCTCTGATATAATTTGTATAGAATTTCTAAAACTGCAAATTTTTTTGAAACACATGTGGTATACATAATACAGATTATATTGGGGGTAGGAACTTACCCCTCCTAACTCCGGGCAATTAATGCATTTCACGGGTGCAAGTTTGGCCATGCTTCAAAGACGGAAAATATTTGAGACCCCCCCCCCCCCCATGCGTGCTCAAGGGGGAAAAAACAAGTACTTATTGATTTTACTGTGTCAAAACTGGGGGTTTAGTACTCATTTTATTTTTTGTAGTAAGATCATAGTTTTAAGCAAAAATGGGGGGGGGGGGGGGGGGATTTTCGAAATTTGAGTTCTAAAAACCTCATTTTAGACGATCTTTGGTGATATCAGAATGTGTTGTAGCTTATCTATAGATTAGGTAAATGTAGGTACTCTTCTCGCGCAGTTTTTGAAAATTGAAGTTATCAAACCGAAATTTTAGACGATCTCCGATAATGTTAAGAAATGAAGGTTCTGAAGTAGTAACCTCGGAAGTTTTCCAAATCACAGCTGTACTAACAAAATTATAGTACATATTTGATAACGTCAGGAGAATGGCGTGTTCAGGGACTTTCTCACTCCTTAAAATTGCAGTTTTAAAAATAGTTTTAAACTTTTTAGTGCTGTTATGAGAGAGGAGATTCTAAGGCACTCGCCCAAATTTTTTTCGAAAATGATGTCTTAAAAAGCGATTGCAGGATATATCTGGTAACGTTAGGGAAAGGAATGAGGTTCAGAAACGTATCCTCAGGGATTGAAAAAAGGTCCAAAATCAAAATTTATTAGTTTTTCGATAATATTAGAGTGAGGGTTTTATTTAATTATTTTTTTGGGGGATCAGATTCTTGAAATTGGTTCAAATTTAATTGAAAAAGCACAAAATTAAGAATGATAGAAAAAAATGAATGCGAAGGGTTGATTTAAATATTATGTACGCAAATATGACATTTAACTATGATCACCAAAATTTTGGTTCAAAAATTATGAAAAAAATTTATGAGTTTTGGTAACTCACATTTCCCGACTAATGCATAATTTTGCTGTCTAAATTCCTAAATTTCGATTGCCATCTGAAATATCTGTGATAAATTTTCAGGGGGGGGGGGGATATTTATGCTCCAGCTTAACTCAACTCGGATGCAGCTGTATACTGCCGTGCTAAGCGCAAAAGTGGTATCTGCAGTTAAGCTCAAACTGAGATATTACTCTTTAAAGTTTTGCGCCATCGTGTATTTGATTCAGATGACACTTTTTCAGAATTTTTTGAAAAATATTTCCCGCTCTCAAATGACCATTTAATTTTGTATTTAGGTAAAATACGTCACGAAGAGCAACCTGGTGGCGATAACTCAATTTTGTTAAAAAGTGCAGATACGACTTTTGTGCTTAGCACGGCAGTATAGAAATTCCTGAAGGGACGTGGCAAAATGACGATCGTGCAAGTCTTCTGTTGTGGAAACATAAGACATGAAACATAAGATTTGTAAAAAATAATGGCAAGCACAAAATGAGAGATATTCATGTGTTAGAATCACACAGAAAACCAAAGTGGGAGACCGTTACTGAAGCGGATGCAATCTGGTTTCGAAATGTGTAAAAAATCGAGACTGACGGATAAAGGCGGGTGAAGGCGTGAAAAACAACCCAAATGTTAACTTTACGCCAAACCTGTAAACATTGACAAGTTTAAGGGTGTCTTAGAGAAATCCAAATTTATGTTTCATTTATTTTTATGTCTTTGGAAAAAAAACTGAAGGAATGAGATCGATTTTTTTCCTTCCCGATTTCAGTCTGTGTGATTTCGTCAAGACGGAAATCCGTCCCGAGACGGAAGGTCTTGCACCCATGATGCATTTGCATAAAAATGTGAGCTTAGTTTCAGTTGATTTACTACCCAGCGTAAATTGCATTTAAAACTTATACTTTGAGAGAGTTTATAACTTACGAAAATATACTCTGTGAAGTTTTCATAGCTAAAATACTTTAAAATGTCATAACTCAAATTATCAAAAAACTAAAAATGAAGAGATTGAGTACCTTTCTCTGTTGCTTGCGCAAAACATGTTTATCATCATCTTTCCATAAAGCATCTTCAGCTTCTCTCTCCTTACGTTCTTTTTCAGCAACTTTTACAGCTTCACGACGTTCACGAGCTTCTGCTGATTTACTATTAGTTCCAAACTTTTTCGGCATTTTTAAAACTAGGAAAATTTAGTCAAATCCGAAGTTAATTTCAGGGTCTAGAATAAGAAGAATCAAATACGATTTATACATGAAATTGCAACATCAATCTTGTGTTACAGCCATTGATGAAAGACAAAACAGCAAAATACAAGATTAGTATTACAATTTCAGGATAATGCTTTTTCTTTTCGGATGATATAAACATAAAAGACACATAAATGACAATTAGGACAAAAACAGTGAAAACATAAGTCACGTTTCTTACACACTTACTTAAAACATCACAGAACACAAAAAGGAATTCTGAACCCCTTATTATCACAAAAAGGCTGAAATATAAAGAAATCAAACAAGTTTAATAAATAAAATTCGTAATAACATTTTCTTTAAAAAAAATGCAGATTTTTCCTCTGCAATAAACATACAAAGCAATTACTTCACTTCAGATCCAAATTATTAGTTTAAAAAAAAGAAGTTTCAATTTTGTTTGATGAAAATTCTGAGCATTAAAATTTTTGAAGCTGATAGAAATTAATGATTGATAAAAAGTTTTTTCGTATCTTGAAAAGTTTAACGTGTGGTAAACATTAACGAAAGTTTGAAGTGTTGGCATACTTTCGTTTTCTTCCTGCATCTGGCCATGGCGCGTGGTTCTGGAAGTTTACAAGATTTTTTGGCGTAGACGTCAAAAATTGCTCCAGAGTGCTTTGTTCAAATTTTAAATCGTTTTCCAGTGTCCATGAAATTGTGAGAGAATATTTAGTTTGTAAGAAGTATGACATTCTAATGTGCCACGGTGATTTTTTATTTTAACTATATAGAAGCATTATAAAATTTAATTTCTTTTTTCATAGTACTGATAACTTGACTTGAAATTTCCAGCATTGTTTTTGCTGTCTCTTTGCTTTTCCTTTCTTTTCTTTTTTCATTTTAACTTTTATTTCGGAAGGTACGGATATTTAATCGAAAAGTTTAATATTTTCTAATATTCTTCTGTATTTTCAGTAGTCACTATGTCATTTGAATGGATTGGGAGCATAATTTCTGTCGACTGTGGTGATGTTCTTGGAATTTTCGAAGGTGAAATCTCTAATGTGGATGGCAATAATCAGACAATATCCCTTATAAATGTCAGTCGGAACAATATCAAATGCCAAGTACCTGAAGTAACTCTAAGGTAATTAATTTTTCCTTTTAATCTTAACTGGTTCTATTTACATTCTGACATATTTTGATGAAGTAAATCATTCTACATCCTTCACAATAAATTACTCTATTGAAAAGCTTTTTATTAATGCTAGGTGTAAGAAATCTGTAAGCTCTGTATAGTTGTGCCAAATATTATTCTTAAGATTGTTTTCAGTTGATTGCCACAACATTCTGAACCATGTTTCTGTTGAAGTACCAAAAGTAAACATTATTTTCTGTAATAAAATTAGTTCAACTTCTTACTCAAAAGTTATTTGAATAGTTTTCAGAAATGTCGATAATTGCTGGAAGGGCCACAAGTTTTAATTTTCAAGAAAGGAAAGAATTCTTTTTGGTTTTGGTCCTTAAAAAAATCCAAAAAGTTACTGTAGATTTACAGATAAAGCTTTTGCTGTGAAAGTTTTACAAACGTCTGAAGTGGGAAAACATAATTTTAAATGGTGTGTTATTAGTAACATTGTAAATCGGAAATCAGTCCCTCCTTCAAATCGATCTTAGTGTTTGCCAAACTTGGAAAATAGATCTGCAGTTAATTTAGGTTGGTAATAGGGAAGTTTCAACACATTAAATATTCCTACTTTGACTACTAGAAATTTTTTAAAAGACTTAAAAATGCAAAACACAATTCGCCATAGTAAAATTTTAAAACAGAATGATTAATTTTTAATGAACTTTTAAAAAACCCATGTTCTAAAAAGCGCGCCTTGAGAAACGAAACCAGTGACCTCGCATGCAGACCCAGATAATATTGACAAACACGCGAACGCAGTTCGCAGAAAACTTTTGAAGTTTGCATACAATTTCAATATTTTAAAACAATTTTCTGTAGTATCTCTTTTTTTGGCGAGGGACAAAGGTTGTCGCTAATTTTTAGGAGCTCTTAACAGGGGTGTGGCCAGAGGAAATTTGGGTCCGTTTACGGACCCTTCACAAAAATACGATCAAGCAAAACGGACCCTTCACAAAAATACGATCAAGCAAAACGGACCCTTCACAAAAATACGATCAAGCAAAACGGACCCTTCACAAAAATACGATCGAGTAAAACGGACCCTTCACAAAAATCCAATCAAGCAAAACGAACCTTTCACAAAATGCTGATCAAACAAAACGGACATTTTACACATTATTCATTCAAAAAGCAAATCTGAAATCAAAATAACGCATAGCATATTTCTGTGTAAAGCCCATAACTTTTGGGCCTTTTCTGAAGTTGAAGAAGCCAATCGCTTTTCCGACAATTTTGCGGAAAAAAAAAAGTCGGCACTTCCTGCCTGCGATATTTTGGGCAAGCGATAAGTCTTCAATGTGTAGCACCTTTTGTTGGTTTCTTTTAAAAAAATTAACAACTTAAAAAAATGTAGTTGTTTTTCTTTATCATATGCAAATCAAAATGGCTTGCTGCGATGTTGCTGTTATAGATTTCTCTGGAAATGTGGAGTAAGGATTTTTCTCCCTGCTCTTGACTTAAACCAAAAGGAAGTAATAATTATAGCAATTATCTGCGAAATAAATTTAGAACTGCAAACAGTTAGGGTTGGAGAAAAAAATTGGATTGCTTCTGGTAGAGTGATCAGTAGGGTGGGGCGAAAAACAAAAAGTTTTTCAGATCAACTTCTAATAATTGCCAAAAGTTGTCTTTGGTGATAGTTAGCTTTTGTGCAAAGTTTGAGAAAAACGGTTAATATCTTCAGGGGGCGCTACGATCGCAAAGTTTTATCATAGCTTTTATCGATGTTTTATGGTTAAAATATGAAAAACAATGCCGTTAGCTAATCTCATTGCATTTTTTTTACTCATAAGATGTATTCATGCTTTCAAAGCATATGAAATAACTCAAAAAAAATTATTTTATATGACATATTTATATTTCAAGCATTTAAAAAGAAACAAAAACGTGAAAAAAAGTGATTTTTTTTAAATATGAATATATCATATAAAATAATGTTTGTGAGTCATTTCATATGCTTTTAATGCATGAAAACACCTTTTGAGTAAAAAAACGCAAAGAGGCTAAAGGCATTCTTTTCGATATTTTAACCATAAAATCCATAAGAAAGCTATGGTAAAACTTTGCGATCGCAGCGCCCCCTGAAGATATTAACCGATTTTTCTCAAATTTTGCACAAAAGCTAACTATCACCAAAGACAACTTTTGGCAACTATTAGAAGTTGATCTGAAAAACTTTTTATTTTTCGCCCCACCCTAGTGATCAGCTATTTAAAATTATCCTCTTAAAATTATGACCTCTTTGGTGCAAGGTTTTGACCTTATTTTGGCAGAAAATTGTCTGGTTCCTTTTTTATGCTTACAAGGGTGGTGTTTTTATTCTTGTATTCAGGAATTAATGTATTTTTTCTTCTGGTTAATATTGGAAGTTCGGGGTATTGTCTGTTTTGTTACATCTCTCTACCGAATTTTTTCCTCCGAATTTTCGGCGAATATGTCGGTGATTATTAATGACATTCATCATATAAACCTGATGAAATGTAACTCTAAAATTATTTGACTTTAATAAATTATTAATTTATCGTTTTTTTTCTTCTGATGCTTTCATTTTGAAAAATGTGATCTCTGCATCCGATATGAAAATCGAATTTTACTTATTTTCAAGCTAATTATTCTTTATTAGGAGTCAAATAAATGAAAATTCGCTTTATTTTTTGTTCAGATCACTATTTTAAAATTTTTTAAGCGAAATTAACTGATTTTTAGTGAGTCGAAATGTTAAATGCTGAATGGATCGTTTCATTTTATTTTTACATTAATTGTGTTAACAGACATTAATAATATGTTTATCATAGACCTTTAAAATGCAATTGTAAAATAAAAAATTACCAAAATAAATTCGTTTATGTTCCATTCTTATGTTTTTGATCCGATCACTTAGAAAACTGCAATCTCATTGCATCCGCTACAGGAATCAGATTTTTCACATTTTTGATGTTCGATACGCTTTTTTAAGAGGAAAATAAATGAAATTTATTTTTATTTTTTATTAAATTCAAATAGAATTTTTTTTTTGCTCTTTTTTTTTGTTAAGTTTGATTTTCACAAAATTATTTGATTTTTCACAAAATATTTAGTTTTTCACAAAAAAACGGACCCTGTGAAAAATCCTGGACAGACCCCTGCTTAATAATACTGAAAAAAAAAGAGTAAATATACAACAATATAGAGAACAAACATACTGGTTCAAAGTGTTACTGTACTAGTATATAATTTTAGTTTCACTGTTGAGTGTTGACAGCAGGGGTCTGTCCAGGATTTTTCACAGGGTCCGTTTTTTGTGAAAAACTAAATAATTTTGTGAAAAATCAAATAATTTTGTGAAAATCAAACTTTGAAAAAAACAATACAAAAAAAAAATATTTTTGAATTTAACAAAAAATAAAAATACATTTCATTTATTTTCCTCTTAAAAAGTGTATTAAACATCAAAAATGTGAAAAATCCGATTCCTGTAGTGGATGCAAAAAGATTGCAGTTTTCAAAGTGATGGCATCAAAAGCAAAATAATGGAATATTAATGAATTTATTTTGGTAATTTTTTTTTACAATTGCAGTTTAAAGGTCTATGATAAACATTATTAATGTCTGTCAACACAATGCAAAAATAAAATGAAACGATCCATTCAGTATTTAACATTTAAACTCACAAAAGATCAGTTAATTTTGCTTTAAAAAATTTTAAATAGTGATCTGAACAAAAAATAAAGCGAATTTTCATTTATTTTCCTCCTAACAAAGAGTAATTTGCTTGAAAATAAGTAAAATTCGATTTTCATATCGGATGCAGAGATCACATTTTTCAAAATGAAAGCATCAGAAGAAAAAAACGGTAAATTAATAATTTATTTAAGTCAAAGAATTTTAGAGTTACATTTCATCAGGTTTATATGATGGATGTCATTAATAATTACCGACATATTCGCCGAAAATACGGAGGAAAAAATTCGGTAGAGAGACGTAACAAAACAGACAATACGGAACTTCCAATATTAACAGACGAAAAAATACATTAATTCCTAAATATAACCAAAATACCCCCCTTGTAAGCATTAAAAAAAAATCCAGACAATTTTCTGCCAAAATAAGGTCAAAACGTTGCATCAAAGAGGTCAGATGGCGATAATTTTAAATAGCTAATCACTCTACCAGAAGTAATCCCATTTTTTTTTCTAACCCTAGCTATCTGTTTGCAGTTCTAAATTCATTTCATAGATAATTGCTATAATTATTTCCTTTTTGTTTAAGTGGAGCAGGGAGAAAAATCCTTAGTCTGCATTTCCAGAGAAATCTATAACAGCAACATTGCAGCAAGCTATTTTGAGTTGCATATGATAAAACAAACAAGCTGAACTAGTAAAGCAAAACAATTACCTTTTTAAGTTGTTTATTTCTTTAAAAGAAACCAACAAAAAGTGCTACACATTAAAGATCTATCGATTTCCCAAAAGTATGGCAGGCAGGAAGTGCGGACTTTTTTTTTCGCATAATTGTCGGATAAGCGATTGGCTTCTTTAACTTCAGAAAAGACCCAAAAGTTATGGGCGTTTATACTGAAATATGCTATGCGTTATTTTGATTTCAGATTTGCTTGTTGAATGAATAATGTGTGAAATGTCCGTTTTGTTTGATCAGCATTTTGTGAAAGGTTCGTTTTGCTTTATGGGATTTTTGTGAAGTATCAGTTTTGCGCTATCGTATTTTTGTGAAGGGTTCGTTAACGGACTCGAATTTTCTCTGGCCAGACCCCTGGACAGAGACGTAAGATTTGGGGGAAGTGCAGCAGTTTTTGTGGAAAATTTTAAAGAAATAATTTGAGTTCACAGATAGTTTTAAGTTTTACTCCCCCCCCCCCCCAACCCTTGGTTTAAAATTCCTTGTCCATACTAATACGGCATTTTTTACATGTAAGGCCTGTGAGACTCCCCCACCCTTCCTCCTGAAAGTAAATTTTGTCTGTTCTCATGGTATAAATATGTATCATACTGTTTGTGTATTACTGATATATATTTCACATCCGTGTAAGCCAGGGGTGGCCAGCCTTTTTAGGGAGAGTGCCGCTATCTGGAGAGAAAAAACTCAGCGTGCCACGTTGTATTTTTCCAACAAGTTGATTTTTTTTAAGTTAAAAATAGATTTTATGCTGGCTGATTATGTAATTCTTACTCAAATGAAACATTTTTTCTCGTAAATCTGAGTAATTTAAATCTAAATGATAATGAAGATAAAACAAGTCCGAACTTAACAGTTATTGTTAGTAAACATTTTTATAGATTCTGTCAGTTGGCTTATGCTTAAAATAGAAACAAATAACATCAAACATTCTATTCTAAAAATAACACAGTCTGTACTTAATGTGGTTTGTGAGTCTGCATCTTTTGTACCAAGTCTTTAATTTTTGGATCAGTTCTTGAGAATCCTAAGACACTTAACTGTTTAAAGTGCAATCAATTAATATTCGACCGTATATCGATTTTTTTCTGCATTCCAGGGGTGATTGTGAGTTCATAAAAAAATACCTGAAAGTTTTAAAGAGAAAATGTGTGTGAGTGGTGGGGGGGGGGGGAGGTTCAAAACCAAGACTTCTGTTACTTAAGCACAACTAATATTATAATAATACATTCTTAATAAAAAATTTCTTTTCATAAACTAACACATTTCATATATTCGAATAGTTTCAAATAGTTTTTAGTCAAAATATTGTGCATGCATTTAATTGACTCGTAAATGAGTAATAAAGTTACGTTTGAGCTGGTGTTAACAAATTTTCTCCAAAAATTTTTTTAAGGAGAATGCAAAAA
This sequence comes from Uloborus plumipes, assembly GCA_038373865.1. Classification (NCBI taxonomy): domain Eukaryota; kingdom Metazoa; phylum Arthropoda; class Arachnida; order Araneae; family Uloboridae; genus Uloborus; species Uloborus plumipes. Next base: position 28,231 of record JAXGGA010005046.1, read on the forward strand.
TCTAACAGAATTACTATTTGTTGTGCAAAAATATTTATGAAGTAATGAAAAGTTGGATTTATTACTGAAAATATGGAAAAGAATTGATCTAGATGCAGTACCCATATATCTCCTAATCAGTTCAATATGACCTGAGTCAAAGATTTCATATTTGTTAATACTGAAGAAAAAACTAAAGATATTATGTATGTGTTAAAAAACTTAAATAGTTGAAACAAAAATAAAATTCAGCCACAGATTCAGCATTTGAGTTTTTGGCATTTGACACTCTAAAAGAGCATGGAATTTTGTTTTAAACTTTTATTTTAATGATTTGATCAAAATAAAAAAAGTGGTATTTGTTTGTCTTTCAACAAGGAATAGCAAGCATCGAAAATGCGAAATGTATGATAATCACACCGGACGCAAAGAGATCGCAATTTTCAAAATTAAGGGCGTTAAAAGTATGAAAATGGGATATAAAAGAATTTAAATAAACTTACTTCAGATTTATAATCAAAAGCTCTACGACAACCACATTATTTTTACTACCCACATAATTGAAGCAAAATAAAATTAAATCACATCTTCAAATTTCAACTTTGGCATTTTGATTTTCATAAAAGACACATAATTTCGCAGAATTTATTTTATATTATTTTTTTTTTTTTTTGAAATAAATAAAAATATATTTCATTTAACTGTCTCCTAACTAAGAGTAATAAGCATCAAAAATGAGAAAAATTCGATTCTCATACCGGATGCAAAAGGATTGCATTTTTTTTTAATTGAAGGCCTCAAAATCAAAAAAAGATGAAAATAAAATAATTTATTTTTTAAAGTAAAAAAACAATTAGAATTTCATCTTAACATTCCTATTCGATGAATATCATTAATAATTATCGGTGTAATCATCGAAAAGTCGGAAAAGCAAAAAAAAAAAAAAAATCGGAGGTGGGAAGATAAAAGTATTATTAAAAATATTTTATTTCCGGTATTTTCGATCATAAAAATACCGGAAATCCGGTAAAATACCGGAACACAATCACCCCTGGCATTCATAACAAAATATTTGTTTAGAAGCGTATTTTTAGCCAAATCTACATCAGCATCAGACGGCTAAAGTATGTAAATGTGAAAAAAAAAAATGCTGTTACAAATTTCCGAATTTCTATACAACGTGGGTGACTTTCTGTTGAAGTAAACTCTTATATTTGATTTCCAATGCAAAAGGTCAGTAATTCCGATTTGGATTTCAGAAGGGTAACAAGTAGTGTCTTGCAGAGAAATAAACAAATAATTTGAAAATATCAGCATTTTTTTTTCTGTGATCCTGAAAATCATCAAACCTAACACTGAATGAATACTTTAAATATGTGCAAAATTTTCTCCATAAATACCATTGGAAAATTATAAGATTTCGGTTGATACTTTCAGTATTAACTTTTAATGTTTTATTCTTTTTTCTCTTAAGTAGAGAGAAAGAAACTGAAGTTTCATCATAAAAGAATGTAGATGGCCTCTACTGGTTTAGGAAACCTTTTTTTTTTTTTTTTTGTACAATCTTAAATTTAAATTACTTAAACGGTGGATATTAAGAGATGGCATAGCTAAATTAGTTCACTATTCTCATTTCTAAGTCGCAAGTCCTCATTGCTTTCCTTCCAGATATTTTGAAAACACACTCTCTAAAATCTTATGACTATTTTTTCCTTGGATAGCTATTGCACATTTTAATAAAGGAGTAACTTGCCATATTCTCCTCTTTATCCTGGGAAAAGTTCACAAAACATTCAGAGCTCTAATTCGTAGTTTGTAAAAACAGTTAACTCTAGGGGGCAAGCGTGCCCCCCCCCCCCCCCCCCGCCCCGTTCCGTCTAATCCTAGCCCCACCTCTGTGCGCCACCTACTCACAATGTTTGTCCCAAGCATGCCCTATAAATTCACTATGTAGAGTGAATTATCAATGCCCCTGATATTATACAGGGTGTCCACTCCAATCGTGGACCAATAGCTAATTTCTAAACCGTTAGAGATAAGCATATAGTTTATTTAGGAAAAAATCTCCAAATTACGAAAGGAATTTTGGGTCCATTCAATGTTTTTCAAAAAATCAAATTTTGAAAGAGTTACGAAATTTAAATTTTTATACAGCCCCCGAGTCCTATCAATCATATTTAGCAAAACATTCTTGACACTGTAACGTTTAAAACTAAAAAAAAATCACTCTTCTACCACAAAAATTGACCGAGTTATGACGTTTTGAAAAATCAAGATTTTGCATTGTTTTATGACGTCATCGAGAAATCACTTAAGGGACCATTTGCGAAATCCTTCAAAATCTTGATTTTTCAAAACGTCATAACTCGGTCAATTTTTGTGGTAGAAGAGTGATTTTTTTTTAGTTTTAAACGTTACAGTGTCAAGAATGTTTTGCTAAATATGATTGATAGGACTCGGGGGCTGTATAAAAATTTAAATTTCGTAACTCTTTCAAAATTTGATTTTTTGAAAAACATTGAATGGACCCAAAATTTCTTTCGTAATTTGGAGATTTTTTCCTAAATAAACTATATGCTTATCTCTAACGGTTTAGAAATTAGCTATTGGTCCACGATTGGAGTGGACACCCTGTATTTTCCTGCTTGTAATGTTTTTTATCATTGGTGTAACTGAAAAAGTTGAATTGGGTTCTACTTTATTAATAGATTTTTTTTTTCTTCTAGTTGGATTTGTTTTAATAACATATTTATACATATTTATTTTTTAGTTCTCTTGATATAAGAAGCTTGACGTTGATACAGTCAACTGTTAATAACAATGGTTTGCTTCATGCCAATGATTCTGAAAAAGTTTCTGCATTTGAATCCCCATCAATTTCAAGAAATAATGGCTCAAGAAATTCACCTTGTGATGACAGTCAGAAGAAGAAAAGTAAGAATAATTTTGGTTTGTTATTTTTTTAAGGCAATATACACAAATGTGTAACTTAGATATTTTTTAACATTTCATGTATTTTTTTTCTCTTCATTTATTGCAAAATAATGTGAAGGTTTGTTCTTTGTCAACAACTAGAATAAGCAGAAAAAAATAATTTATTACTTACTTTTAAAAAAGGGGGAAAAACAAATGCATTATCCTGCATTTTGTTTTATCCTGTGTCTATTATTACCTGTACTTTTTCTCACCGCCTTTTGAGTTTTGGTATATTATACAAATTTAAACTAATTACCAGTGGCGTAGCGTGGGGGGGGGGACAAAGGGGGCACTCGCCCCGGGCGGCACTTTGCTAGGGGCGGCAAATTCCACAACAGTAACTTGGATTCCTCTTTTTTTTTTTTTTTTTTTTTTTTTTTTTTTTTTTTTTTTTTTTTTTTTTTTGACAATTTATATGCAACAAAATCTACATCAAAAGCTTTTTTTTCCCCCTCTTCCTTCAAATCAAACTTGTCTGCAGATGGCGCGAAGAGAAGACGCGTCATTTGCCATTCCACACAATGTTAAATCATGACCTTGACGCGTCTTCTCTTCGCGGCATCACTTTGCCACTGGCGTTGACACGCTCGTACAAAGACGAGAACCTCGTTGGAGAGGATTACAAATCACCGAAGATCGGCAAGCAGTCATTGTGTTAACTAACTCCGCGTCTCCACGTGCTTCCCTTGAAGGAAGGCGAATAAAAAGAACCTTTCATCTCTGTAGAAGGAGGGGGTAGGTTTTGGCATTTATCTTGTAGTACACTGTAGGGCCGTGGTGGCCCGATCCGTAACTAAGGCATCGGACTCGTGTCCGGAGGGACCCAGGTTCGATCCCAGCCGATCAAAGACCCACCGTCTTGATTAATGGTGGCTGGGAGGCGTTAAAAATGTCGTGGTCACAAGGTCCTCCAAGTGAAACGATACCTCTGGGGATGCTGGGCCTACTGTTTGCTCGACCCTAAGTTCTGGTTCAAAATTAAGAACAGAGCGTTCTTCAGGACCCTATCCCGGTTAAATCACGAAGTTGTGGTAGGTACGGGGGACCCTGGAGTGTGAAATGAAATGTAGTACGACCCTGTACCGTGTAGGACACCTAGCAGGGGCAGCGGTTTCTTCAGTTAGATTTCAATTGAAGTCAGGCCAGCGTTTTTGCCATAAAATCTTTTTAGATCGACTCAACAATTTTGCACGGGTATTATTTGCTATTTTAAAGTTCGTTGTGTCTATAAATCAAGCTTTTTTTTTTCTAGAGGTGGTTATTTCGAAAAAGAAGAGACAATGAAAAGTAATGCAACTTCTTGCTCCTCATTAAAAATTAAATTTACTGTCGAAGTTTCACAGTAAAAAATTTTTAATAATAGTATTTACCAATGTTCAAGGATACTTTAGTTTTTTTTCCAGCTGAAGCTCAATACTACCCCAAATGTTTTTTTTCCCTTAACAAATACCCTGTGGCGTAAATGGCATCACCGTAGCCACCACAGAGTAGTGTGGGAGGGGGCGCTTGAGGGCTTGCGATCCAGGAAAAAAATCTAAGGAACAGTAGCTTTTTTTTTTTTCAGTTAAATATAATTTTCCCCAATGCTGTATTTGTACCTTGCTCAAATCACTCTTTAAACTTAGTTTGCTATGCAGCTTCCTTTGAAACGAACTCTGTTACCTTCTTCGGTACATTAGAGCGTTGCTATGCATTCTTTTCCATCTCAACACACCGTTGGGCTGTTTTAATTGCTGCTACAGACAGGACTATGAAAAGAATTCAGGATACACGGTGCAGTGCTAGGGCCAAAGCAGTAGACATGGTGTGGGACAAGTATCAGGAAATTTTGGAAGCGGTCGAAAAACTGACAGAGAACAGCGAAAGCTTGAAAACTCGGACAGACGTAGGAGTTTTGCTGATTGCAATGCAATTGTTTTCTCTTCTGTGTTTTTTAGGCCTATGGAAGCCTGTACTGCAGGAAGTCAATGATGCGCATAGATAGTTACAAACAGCGTGGCTCAGCTTGCATCAGTGTGCATTTAAAATAAACGCATTGCAGATGCTAATTACAGAGAAGAGAGAAGAATTTATAGAGGGTGCTATAAGTTATGCGACAACTTTGTGCGAAGCTCTCGGGATTTCAATGGATCGGCCCAGAAAAATAACGAAAAAACATGTGTTTGGCGATGGAAGCAAAGATGCTGGCCTGACATATGAAACAGAACTGAGAAGAAAGTTATTTTCTTCTTTGGACAAAATACTGGTAGAAATTCTGGATAGATTTGAGCATTTACAGTATTTGGCAGACAAGTTTGCTTTTCTCTCTCCAGCTAAGCTGCTAGACGTTGAGAACGGCAGCTTTGATTTAGATCACTTTAATAGTGAAGTGGATGAAAACGAATTCAAGCTTGAACGTATGAGGCTAAGGACTTTCGCTATTGCCGCGGGTGATATTGATAAGTTGATGAAGTCAAGCCCACTCGATTTGTTAAAATATATAGTGAAATTCAGACTAGAAGTCACCCTGCCTAATATAATCCTACTTCTCAGAATCTTTCTCTCAATACCTATTAGCAATGCCAGTTGTGATAGAAGTTTTTCAAAATTGAAATTAATAAAAAAATACCTAAGATCAACCATGAGTGCCCACAGATTATCCAATCTGGCAATTTTGTCTATAGAGCATGAAACAACTGACTCAATCGATATTGATAGCGCTGTGAAAGATTTTGCTATGATAAAAAGTAGAAAAATAAAATTTTAGGTAAAGCAGTTTTTTCTCTTTTTTTTTTATAATTTTAAGTATAAATCTAACAGGTATATTATAATTATAGCTTTTTTCCCTTTTCAATAAAAGATTTAAGAAATGTTACCAGTGTATGCTGTTTAATATTATTCTGTTTAAAATGTTTTCACTTAAGGAAAATATTATCTCTCATAATTCAGTAATTTTAGAAAAAGATTTATTAAAATTTTTCGATCATTATTTCCTGTTGTAGGATTAATTCATTAAAATGTAAAACATAGTAGGGATAAAAAAAAATCCTGTTTTCATTCAGTAAAAAATTAAAAATGTCATAATTTCTCGGGCGGGTGGGGGGGGGGGCAGGAGAAAGGAGAAGGGGCGGCAAATATGGTGCATGCCCCGGGCGGCAAAAACCTACGCTACACCACTGCTGATTACACACTACAATCAAACTTGCTCATAACGAGCACAACGGAACTGCAGTATTTTGCTCTATTGTAACCCAGTGCTTGTGAAAAAAAAGTTTATGCAAAAAATTCATTAAAGTTCATATACACTTGCTTTGTATTTTTATTTCCGTTCAGCCCCGAAGAAGTAGGCTAATTTGCTTTAAAGTGTTTGCAACAATTACTCTCTTGGGTTATTGTTTTTAAGGAATACTAATGGTCTATAAAACATCATTTGCCACTTTATCTTCGAAAAAACTATCATGATTTAGAACGTTGTAATTGCACAACATAGGAGCTTGCAGGGGGCTCAAAAAGTTACATGAAAAATATTTTTCGTAAATCTTGATTTTTAAAGCCCTCCACACACTGCAGAAAATCCGAAGGGGTGCCTTGAGGCGAACCTTAAGTCTCAGCATGCTACAGGAATATATGAATGCTTTTAAACTGTCAACTATGACCAAAATGCCTTTAGGCCAACCTCCTACCCATCCACACAGTACACGTGGCCTTGAAGCAAATCAAATGAAATTTTGGATTGGAAATCTCGTCCTCAAAGGCGGAGATTCGCAAAAATACCTTTGCAAAATTCTCCACACACATAGTTTGCCTCAAGGCAGGCTTTCAAATTTTCCGTTGCGTGTGGATGGCCGTTAAAGGGCCCCCAAAACACAACATGATGGGCTCTACCTACTAGGGTTGGTAAGGTTTTGGACAATACTGTAAAAACCATGGTTTAAGCCCGTCCTGTCTGAAACCCTAGTGTCCAAAAGTGTCCCAAACTAAATTTTATTGAAATTGTACTTCGTAAGCAAGAATTAAAAAAAGTAAATTAGAACTTATTTATTGAATGTGTACATTCAAACATGTATTTAAAAATACATCAAATTTTTGTACCTGATTCGAATCTAGTTAAATAGAAAATGAAATTCTTCACTAAAAATTTCAATTAGTACTCATGAGTTTAAGTGATTTTATTTTTGATAGTAGCCAAACTTTCTACAAAGATATTAGGGCTTTCACCAAGTCACTTTTTTTTCATTGGTCACCCAAAGTCACTTTCAAAGGCCAAAAGTCACTTTTTTGGGGAAAATATTGATTTTGTCACTTTTTTGGTCACTTTTCATTTTATTAAATCTGACCAAGTGACAAATATCCTTTGAACTTTTCTTTCTACCATCAAAATCGTCGCTCAGTACCGATACCGTACGAGGGATGGAGGAAGAAAATTCTCCCCCCCCCCCCTATGGATGATGAAACCGAAAAAAAAAAACAAGTTCTTTCATTCACCTGTCCAAATGTTCCGCTTTTCCCGCCTAAGTCGTCTTTTAATTAAAATATCTTGCAAAACAATATCACACTGGAACCTTTAAAAAAGTAAACTATTTTTCCTCCTAAATATATTACATTTAAAAGCATTTTTTTTAGTTATAAATATAACTGAAATTAGTTATTTAGGTAATTATGCATTTTTTTTCATAACACTACCAACTCTGATGTAAGAAATTTTTAAGTAGTAGTGTTATTGGCAAATTTCCTTTTTTACTTTCAATAGTAGTATTGTTTTTTTCAATTTTAATATTAATTTTTCAGAGAAAAATATTATCAAGTGTTATTAATTTCTTTAGAAATAATTAATGTTTATTTATGCATTACAAATATTGCAGTAAATACATATTGAATCCCCATAGCTTATCATACTTTTAGACAGTTTTGGAAAGTAAAAGACAGTTTTAGACAGTAAAACCACCTGTCCTGCCCAAAACCCAAACCCTAAATAAAATATTTTTAAAAATCCGGTATTTTGGATGCTTTCAAAAAAAAAAAAAAAAAAAAATTATTTTTTTACACTCTGATAAAAAACAATTCAGATCCCGTCCAATTTCAAAATATTGAACATGGACTTGAAAGTTCCATGGCTCTATACATTGGAATGCAATTAATTGGGAATGAATTCTCATTTCATCAGTGTAACTCTTTATTTTGAATTATTTTTTTTTCTAGCATGCTTAAGCTTTACATTCTCATTTTTTGTGTTTATTTTTAAATTTTTAGATGATGGAAAGAAAAAAAATTCTAAAAAGAATGATGGAAAAAAATGGCTTAAGGAAAAAGATGAAGCTTGTTTTAGTGCCCCTGTAGATAGTGAGGTCTTAGATACAGACTTTGACTTTGAAAAAAATCTTGCTTTATTTGATAAACGAGCAGTATTTGATGAAATAAATGCTCTTTCAAAAGCAGATCATGTGAAATTGGTTGATTGTAACAAGCGAGCTCAACCTAAATACCGTCATGATGAAAATATTCTTACAAGTGATGTACCAGTCTTGCGACAGATTTCTGTTCCATGTGAAAACAGTAAAGAATATGTTACAGGTGAGACCTGAAACTATGTTGTGAATTTGTATTTATTTCATATATATGATTTCATTAATGACAGTTGATTCAATTACGAACAGGTTATACCCATTAATTGATATTTTATCTAAGACAAAAGAATATTGCCGAAAAATAAGAATGTTACTGAGTAGAAAATGCTTAGTACGTTTTTTACTTTATAAGAAAACATAGTTCAATTATAAGTTGCTGTTGCAGATTGTTTGCTTTCAAATTGTTTTTCTTGTTGATTATCTATTTAGCATATTCTTCTGCATATTACCAGGAGCTGCCTATAATCTGGACTCCTTAAAATAAGGCAAAAGAAAACAAAAATTTTCGTAAAATCCACGGATAATAAGATGGCCAAAAAGGAAGTTGAGATTTCGATTTGACATTAAATCTTAATAACTAAATTAACAGGAAAAATTACTTTTAAACTTTAACAGAAATTATTCTAAGAGGAAAAGACTTTTTCCTGAAATTTTGATTTTGTACTCTTAACTACTTTGAGGTAATGATTGAATTAAGACTAAGGTGCAAACAACTTGTAAATTATGACTTTGTTGTCTGTAATATTGTTTATTTTACATAGCTGGAACCTGTAATTCTCTGTTTTATGCAGCTTTAATCGAGTAAAAGAAGATTTAGGCTACGTAAAATAAGCAACATTACAGATTCAGGCCATGTAAAATAAACATGATGGACAACAAAGCCAGGTCGGGTTGAGGGGGAATAAAACACAGATAATCTGCATTTCCTTAATTTTATACTTTTTTAACAGATAATGCGCAATGAAAGACAGTAAATTTTTTTCTGGGTGATGGCCTCTTCATTTTTCAAACAATTGATTTTTTTGTAGGGAAAACTTTGCTTTTTAATACAGATGGCCTAGCCATATCATGTTATGCTTTTATAACTCTCACAAAAAGCCTTACATTTAGAAAGCTTACAATATTAGGTTTAACAGTATGTATTTATATCAAGGGCTCTAATGGGTTGACTCCCACCTTTCCGCCTTTCATTGAGCCCCAAATTAATTATCCGAGGACCAGTACATTTTCATGCATACTACTGTTCCAGAGTAATTTTTTTTTGCATGGATTTCTTAAACTGTCTGTATAAAGGTACTTCTGTATGTTTGTATCTTTACCTCATTTCTTTCATTTTGTTGGTGCTTCTAGCTCTGTAAATAGTTAAAATATGAAATTTTAATGTTTAATCTGGTTTGAAACAGATGCTGGTTTGGTTGTGCCAAGTGTTAGCATAGAATTCAAGAAACGACTTTATGAAAAGGCAGAGAATGCAGGACTGACTTCTCAAGTTCGCACAGAAATGATTGGAAGAGCTGCAAGTGAGATGGCATTACAGCTTTTAGGTGGAGGTCATAGGTATGGAGTATTGTTGAATTTTATAATCATATTGTATTGCGATGAAAGTTTATGCACTCGAGCTTACTTTAACTGTTGAAACAAAATAATAGTTATGTGACACCCATGCATACTTGCAAATTTTGTTATCATTCACGAGACTTAAGATTTTTTTCACTCAACTTCTGCTCTTTTATTCTAAAAACAAATTTTCTGCTTTTCTTTTTTGTAAACTAGTTTTTTTCCAAAATTTTTATCCCATTTCACATATTGTTTGCTCTTTTCAGTTCTGAAAATAATGCAAATAAAAATTTGTCAATACTGTTAACTATGTCAGTGTTGGTATGTGTAAATCCTTTCTTCCAGGAATGCCAACATTTCTCTTTGTTTAAACAGTACCATAAAGTCGGGTTACTTGGACCCACAAGGAGGTTACTTGAGCCCACAGTAAAATGATAAAATCTGGGTTTGATACTAGCATTAGAGACTGCAGAGTGCTTCTACCTAGAGGAGAAACGAGGAACTACGTGCAAGTCTTCAACTAATAAGTACCAAACCTAGATTTTATCATTTTACTGTAATGGACTCAAGTAACCCCTTAGGGTCCAAGTAACCCAACTTTACGGTATTCAAATTTCCAAACAATAAATAAGAATTTTCTGGTAAGATGAAGGTACTTGTATTAAGAACAAAGAGATACTTGCATTAAAAAAGCTATTTTTGTTTTAACTTTCATCTATTTGTTTTACAGCACACAAGTATTGAAGTGTGCAACATTTGTATCTATCACAGAAATTGCAATATTCACTTTCATTATGTTATAACCATCTCCAAAAAGCATATCAGTACATATTCAATTTTCATTCAATTTTGAATTTATATGTTGAAGTTAACTAACAAAATAAAATTGAAACTTCTTTTCTTGTTTAACCCTGGATGTGCTACGTTTGTATCTATCACGGAAGTTGTAATTTTCGCTTTCATTATGCTGTAATAATCTCCAAAACTCAAATCAGTACTAATTCATATTTTCATTCAATTTTGAATTTATATGTTGTAGATACTAAAATAAAACTAGAACTTCTTTTATTGTTTAACCTTTCTGACAGCATGCCCCATGCAGCAGCGTCCCGAATATACTGGGGGGTCATTCCATGTCAAATCATCCAGAAAATATCAAAAATGACACCCACCACCTCCGATTTTAATAAAATTTGCAGCAGTTGGAGACTTTTTGATACTGATAACAAAAATACCACTTATATTGAGATAAGTGAAGGGGTTGAAAAGTTATGGCTTTTTAAATATTTTGCTTGGTGGCTCATTTGCCGCCATTTTGAATGACATATACATTTGTGCAAAAGGCTGTAACTCTTTAACAAATAGTCGTAGAGCTTTCAATTTTTTTTATTTTGTTCATAATAGTGTAAGCTTTAATTTGAATTAAGTTTAATTGGTATACCTATTTTACATCGTTTTTTTCGAGCGTTTTCTTTCAGTTTTTTGACTGAAAATATGAAGTAACTTTAACAGAAAATTACTCACAAAAACCCCCCTTCGATTTCAAAAAAAATTATGTGCTCAGGTACCTTTAAGTATGTTATAACACCAGATAAAAAAATCTCGATGGGCCATTCATATGATTTTTTTCAAACAATTTTTTTTAATTTTAAGTCAAAAAAAAAAGGAATCATTTCAAAATAATGTTTATCGCATTCTGTATTCCACAATATGACAATTACCACCCCCCCCCCGAAAAAAAGAAAGGAAAAATATAATACATGGCAATTTAGGAGACTTTCAACATTAATATAACCACCAAAAGACGAATAAGTAATGATTTATTAGTCAATAAAGGCATTTAGTACTTTAGAGCCCTAGCATACTCGTTATACATTAAATTTGCTACTCAAAAACTAAAAACGGAAGTGAATAGCATTTTTCTTGAAAAATACGTCATATAAATAATATAAATTGTGATAAAGACGTCAGGCTTTTAAAAGAATACCTAATGTTGCATAGGAGATAAGAGTGATGTACAAATTACGAAGTGCAAAGGTATAACAGCAAAATTTTAATTTCTTTAGTATTTCATTAAAGATCATAGTTATTCTACTAAATCCAGATTTTTAGAACAGTGAAACACATATTTTATTAAATACATATAAATTAATAGCAATAATATTTGTTTATCTAGTTTTAAAAATTAGAGTTTACCAAGTTCAGAAACATGTCTTGTCCACTTGGTGTGCACTAAAGCACTAGAACTTTCACTGGGTTTATACGTCTTTCCAGTTCTCGTACTGATGTCAACATTACAGAGAATGTGACTCAAAGGAACAGTACAGCTCTCCCGTTCAGGCCAAAAGTAAAATGTTGCTGGGCCATGTGGATGTAATAATTTAATAGCTGCATTACCTTCTTTCATGTGAATTTCAGAAACAAGTCCTAAAAACCATTTTGAGTTCATGACACATGCAACATAACTATTTAGAGGTGGAACGTTTAAAGTACGTTTCAGGTCGTGATTAAAATTTGCGCTCACTGAACTCTTCATCGGCACTTATTCTTTTCCCGCTGATGATTAAATTACCCATGGGTTCAAAATAGTGCATGCTTCTGGTTCCAGGCACTGTTGTAGCTCTTTGTAATCGCTTAGTTATTTCACTACGCAGCTCTATCATTTCAATTTTCGAGATTAGAACAAATGTTATGCCTTTGACATGTTCTTTATAGTACTCATACATCATATTTACATTTACTATTTGATTTTCAAGCGGTCTTTGTAAGCTTGTTTTTGACACAAGTATTTTAACTGTTCCGCCTACTCCATCACAAACAGATTTGCCATGGCTGGTAGCAAAGAAGTTCTATTTCGCTTTTATTCCTCCAAAATCAGCTTCGTGATAACATAAATTCAACAATGTTTTGCAATTTTTATATTGGGCTGCACAACCATCAGTAAAATACTCTACTTTTGTAATATTTGGATATGTCTGCCTTAAATAGTCCACCATTACTTTTTGAGTTCGATACACCATTGCGACATCATGGTTCATGTCATCAGAAAGAACGCAAAAACTTTCGCTTTTTAGGCTGTCACCGTCTTGCTTTATATATAATACAACTACGTGTAAAGTGCAGCAACCATGAGTCCAGTGGTATCCTTGCACTTCGTCCTGTAGTACAAAAGAAAAGTTCTCACTGAAGTCCATAATAATAATTGCTTCATTATAAGAACATTCTTCTTCTTTCCTTTTTTTTAGAAAAGTGCTTTGTGATTTTGATACATATGAGTGCGGTACTAACTTTTCAATCTTTTCAGCAATTAATTGAATGAAATCTCCCAAGCTAGATGTAAGTTCAATTAAATTTGTTCTATCAGTTGATAGCCACTGCTTGTATTCAATTTTATCATCTGGGTCGAAATCTGGAAATTTTGACTTAAGAAAATCTTCGAGATTTTCCTTTTTGGGGCATTTATTGCATACTCGTAACATGCAATCCCTGTTCATTGAACTACAAACTATTTTTTTTTAATCAGATCTTGGTAGTTTTCTTCAATTTCTACTGCAGCAATTAGTAATTGAACATTCTGATGTATCATACAAACGCAAACAGAATGGGCACCAGAACTAGCAGCTAATACACAATGTTTGGGTCGTAATTCTGCGAACTTTGAAAATCCAATTTTCAAGTTAAATTTCTTCTGGAACTGCACATACAGTTCATGGAGATTACATAAAAGCAGCCTCTTTTGAGCATATACATTTTTGCTAACACTTACCTTGTCCTTCTGCCCTGGCATGAGACGAGAAAGTTCATCATCTTCATAAAAATTCAGAACCAATTGTATTGTCTCATGTGGTAACGTTTTTCCTATTCTTAAGCAAGGAAGTGATAGTAGACCTTTTTCTCTAAGAAGCTTTCTTGATTTCCGAACCTGATACTCTGACACATTAAAATATTCAGCGACTTTTTTTCTTGACCATGATTCAGGAACTAAAGTTAATATTTGAATTTTTTCCCTATTCCCAACTTGTGGAAGTTTTTGTTTCACCATCTGCATTAATTTGTCAAAGTCAGCGGCCTTTTTCTTGTTATCTTTTCCTTCATTAAAGTCCGAACATTCGTTACTTGTAAGTACTTTCTCTGATACACTAAGGGCACTGGCAACCTTTTTTCTTAATGCCGTTTTAGCTTGGCTCTACTTTCTCTTACCAGCAGATGCTCTCCTGTGAGTTGACACTCCATGCAAATTTAATGGGGATACTCCGATTGAACTTAAGCTCTGGTTCAGAACTTCATGTTCTTTTTCTCTGTGAACGAATTCTGGTGCAATTTCATCAGAAAAATTACCAAGAGAATCTAGGGAGTGTCCTTCACTAGGTGAATCGTGTAAATGTCCTTCGCTAGGCGAATCACACTTTTCTTCGATATTGCACTCATCCAGTAATTTTTTAGCATGCTTCCTGCAAGTGGAACATAGCTTTTTTCCAGGAACAGCATCAATTTTAAGTTTACTTTGGTAAATTTGAGCTTGACTTAAACTAATAGCGCGCAGTGATGATTTTTTAATTTGATTCGGATGCAGGCTAAAAATATCACAATATTTCCTTTGTTTCCCCGTATAATAATGCAGAAAATACTTTTTGTGTATGCAACACACAGTCGACGTTTCACAATCTCTTAAATTATATCTTAGCGCAATAAGTTCTCTGTTTTTCACAGAAAGTTCAGATATATCTTGTAAACTGTTTAGATCACATCTCTGATCATTGATAGGCAACCCGACTGTACACATTGCAGGTTTTGTAATGATAACAGACTTGAATAAAATAATGAGAAAAATTTCGACTCTGAAAAGATCAGAATGCGAAATAAAGAGTAAATTTTTAAATGGCTAACTAGATAAGAAAACTAAATAAATCGCCTGCTAAATGATTTAACTCTGATTGGCTAAAGCTCAAATCGTCTGCCAGATGTTCCAAATTAGGTTAGATGGAAAAATATCGTCTGCCAAATTTTGGAATGAATCTGACTGATAAAGAAATAAATCCTCCGAAAAATAATTTACATCTGATAGCTTACAAATTAGTCTTCGGTCGAACAATCTGAATTATTTTCGCTGAAATTATTAGCGTCTGCCGAACTGTGTTTATTATTTATCGTCTGCTAAATAGCTTTCTTGTGTCACGCAAAAAAGAAAAAGAAAGAAATTGTAACAAGATAAAATTGAGGTTTGAAAAAAAAATCATATGAATGGCCCATCGAGATTTTTTTTTCTGGTGTTAAAACATACTTAAAGGTATCTGAACACATAATTTTTTTTGAAATCGAAGGGGGGTTTTTGTGAGTAATTTTCTGTTAAAATTACTTCATTTTTTGAGTCCAAAAACTGAAAGAAAGCACTCGAAAAAAACGATGTAAAATAGGTATACCAATTAAACTCAATTCAAATTAAAGCTTACACTATTATGAACAAAATAAAAAAAAAATTGAAAGCTCTACGACTATTTGTTAAAGAGTTATAGCCGTTTGTACAAATGTATATGTCATTCAAAATGGCGGCAAATGAACCACAAAGCAAAATATTTAAAGGGCCATAACTTTTCAACCCCTTCACTTATCTCAATATAAGTAGTATTTCTGTTATCAGCATCAAAAAGTCTCCAACTGCTGCAAATTTTATTAAAATCGGAGGTGGTGGGTGTCATGGCCTGGATGATTTGACATGGAATGACCCTGGGGCTTTTCTGTGGAGTTTAACCTTGAGTTTGAGTGTTCCTGCCTCTAGGAGGGTTAATATCACTCAACTATTCATAAAAGTAAACTTCAATAAGGTTATGATTTTTTAAATAATTATTGTATTTTACAATATTAGTGTAGTGGCTGTCTTAAAAATTATACCATAGTGAAATTATTAATTTCTATAACATTAGGAAATTCAGGGATTTTTTTTTTTTTCTGCTTGCATATTTATTTAAAGAGAAAATGAGAGCTATGATGAAAAGACAGTAAAACTATTATGCATGAACCATCTGAATAGCAGCGTCTAATATTTTTCAGTAATATACGAGAGAAAGTTTTGCTATGAAAATAGTTTTGGCTTATATTGACTTGGAACATATTGTCAACTTGAAAGTAATGCATTGTAACTCATATTAAGTGCACAAAGGTCTTCTAAACCTACTGTACACATCATGTAACTTATTCTAGAGCTTTTGTGAAGCTCTAGGGCAGTTGTAGCTTCAGAATCATTTTGTTTGTCTGAATGACTCAATTGGGGAGCTTGTACTACGCTATTAGTTTGCCTTGTATAGTATCTACAGGTTCTTAATTTCTTTATAGCTAGTTATGGTTATACAATTCGCTTTGAATCAATCTGAATTCATTGGCAATTGAACTAAATTGTTGTATTTTTATTTATACTTTTATAGGTTAAATCCACAAAACACTCATCAGAAGCCAACTGTTGTTCTGTTGTGTGGATCCCATGCTCAAGGAACTCAAGGTGTAAATTGTGGACGCCATTTGGCAAATCATTGTGTAAACGTGATAATATTGCATCCTGAATTGAACAGTGACACTCAAACTATAATATCAAACGAACTAAAGTTATTCTCTATGAGTGGTGGGAAACTTGTAAATAATGTTTCTGGTAAGTATTACAAATCATAATGTACATTCTTGGTCTTTCAATTACTTTTTTAGTTCAGATTTCTAATGTAATAATGCTCAAAAAAAATTCTTCATACAGGGAAGTATGTATTATGCATGAATTGAAATTTCTGTAAAAATATGATAAGCTACTTTTTTATACCCATGTAGAAATACCAATATTATTGTTAGTAAAAGAAAAATGTTTTTGTTTAGGTATAAATCCTTTGTCAATATTGCATCAATAATCGGGTCGGGTAGCACAAAAAAACACTGTTGCCCAAAATATTTGGTTTATTACAGCAAAAATAATGTCAATTAAATAAAAATTGGTTTCAAGCCATCTTAAAAAAAAAATAGTTTTTTTAAATTAAAGATGCCATATGTAATCTATAAACCAAGATTCTATGATTTAACAAAAATTGGTCAATCGGGATATTTACCGTATAAAAAGATGTCCCCCCCCCTTTTTTTTACCCCGACTATATCATTGAATATTATTGCAAATGATAACACAGAAAGCAAAGAGATGTAAAGGACAAAAGAAAGATTTTGAGTAAAAGGAGAGCAGAGTTTAAAATATATAGGACTTTGTGCTTAGTAACTTTCTTTTTTTCTGTGTTAAAAAGTGAAGTACAAAAGAGCAAAAATAATGTATGAGAGCTTTTGCTGTATCAAAAAAGCTACTCTGCATTATTTTGGATAGCAGCAGCTGTCAAAACTGCTACTAAAATCTTTTTGCCACAAAAAGTTTGATTTTTTTCTTTCTATCATTTGCTCAAGTTCTCTACAAATTTTAATTTAGTTATTCATACAGTATACGCCTTTGCATCTAGTTACCTCAGTTATTAAATTTATTGTAATAATCAAGTATTATAAAGACTGTAATTACCTTTTTCTTTAGTCAATAAAATGCACAAGCTGTATTCTAATCCTAATCTACAAATTCATTGTGCAAGTTCTCTACAAATTTTAATTTAGTTATTTATACAGTATACGCCTTTGCATCTAGTTACCTCAGTTATGAAATTTATTGCAATAATCAAGTATTATAAAGACTGTAATTACCTTTTTCTTTAGTCAATAAAATGCACAAGCTGTATTCTAATCCTAATCTACAAATTCATTGTGCAAGTTCTCTACAAATTTTAATTTAGTTATTTATACAGTATACGCCTTTGCATCTAGTTACCTCAGTTATGAAATTTATTGCAATAATCAAGTATTATAAAGACTGTAATTACCTTTTTCTTTCGTCAATAAAATGCACAAGCTGTATTCTAATCCTAATCTCCAATACTTGTTTGCTTGCTTAATTGTCTGCCAACTAATTATTCTGGTATACCTCAAAAGTAATTTTGGAAAATTTTCTTTCTAGAATTACCTTCCAGTGTTGATATCATCATTGAAGCTTTAGATGCTCATGATGGGCAAAATCCCAGCGAGAAAAGCTGGTTACAAAGTGCTCGGTCGTGGGCAAAGCAGCATTCTAAAGCCCCTGTGATGTGTCTTGATCCACCTCCAAATTGTACTGGATTGGACAAAAAATTCATACTATCCCCGGCATTACCATTCAAATTTGAAAATGACACTTGCAGCATTTACATTTGTGATATTGGATTACCAAAAGATATATTTTCTAGTCTTCAGTGCTCTTACTCCTCACCCTTTGGATCTAAATTTGTCATTCCGTTATATTCAAGAAACAGTTGAAATCAGAACTTTGCAGGAAACATTCGAGTTAAAGTGTACATAAGCAGAATTTCATCCAAGCAGTAAACATCCGTCTTGCACATAAAATATCTGTCTCTTTGTTGTACAAATTGGGTAGATATTTAAAAACTCAAAAGAATGATGTGTATTGCTATAAGTTATTACATGTCACAGTGCCTTGTACCAATTTTACTTTATTTACAGTATATTCCATTGTTTTTAAATATAACTTAACATAAATGTATGTAAAGTCCGATTTCTCGGAAGGCCAAATATATTGCATATTATTTATGCGAATTAAATTTTATCTTTAAATAATGAAGTGTATTTAAAAAATAAAGATTTTATTACTATAATTTTTTTCCTTTTGTGTCAAACATAAATATTGAATGAAGTGCTCAAAAGGCAAAGATTATTACATCTGGTGATTTTCTCTGAAATTGCGCCATGCCTGTGTCAAGTTTTTGTAATATTATTCGGCTCCTCTGGTGTGGCTTACGAACCCTATTTTTTGTTGTGTTATTTGCCAAGCAAACTACATCCCGCTATTTAGAGGGGGCAATTGACTCCCTGCCTGTCTTTGAGAAATGAATATATGGATGTAGTTTTTGTGTTTCGATATAAAAAACATTTGAGTATCTAGATTTTTAAATATTTTGAAATGACAGGCTTAAAAATTTCACTAGTTTTCCTTTTATTCTTTTATTTTCCTCTTTGTTTTCCCAATCACCTCTCAAGCTCACATCTTAAGCTTTTTAAGTGTAAAAAAGCTTCTCTATAATCACTTTCTTGCAATTTATAAAAACATACGCAAAGGATATTTTCATTGAAAAGTTTGCTTTCAAATGTACAAAATAAATATCACTTATGGTGGTTCATCAAGAATCAAGTGATTTAATAAAAAAAATGAACCCGTAAGAGGCCATCCATAAATGCTGTCATGCTTTGAGGAAGGTGAGGGGTTGCACATGTTATTTTTCCTCTAATTGGCAAATTTCAATATCCAGATTTGTGGAAGGTGAACCTAAAGGGTTATATACTTTATGTATATTATACCAAAAGACAGCAAAGCCCATCCGCACAAAGCTGAGGGGAGAGGGGGCATTTGAGCACCTTGATCCCCAAAAGGACAGCCCTGGAGGGGGGGGGGGAATAAGACAGTTATTCTCGGCTGTAACCTTTCTTGACTACAGAGGAATAAGCCGAGACCAAGCAAAGGAAGTAGTTCCTTGACCGGTGTCCAAAGTTTGGATAAAATAAGACCTATTGCTTCAGAAATCAGATCAATTTGTCAAAACCACTCATATCTTGCCTTAATTTATCATACAATTTTTTAAATTGCATATTTGCAAGTTTACAAGTGGAGTAGCGTGGAAGCTTACATCCATTCGAATTGAACGTGTCAGCCAATAAGGCCTCACAAACAGTTAGTGATAGCCTCTAATTCGCCAAGTAGGCTGTGACATTTTATCTGTTAACTCCTTCATAAGCTTTTCTACCGCGCGTTGTGACACCAAGAAACCTGTGTAGAGTGACAAAGGGTCAAAATATTTAGAAAAGTGACATCATTAATGGAGATTCTTTAAAGGCATGACTTGATCATCTGATTCTAAATGCATCTATAAACATATATAAGACATAAATATATCTGTACAAACCAGAAACATAACATTCTATAATTCTTAGAAAAAGAAAGTTAATTCCGGTTGGCTGATAAACTATAAATAGCATCTGCAATTCTGTTGAATGCTTCATTTCTTTAAAAGCTTCAGTTTGATTTTTAAGAATTTCATTTGTTTCTCTTCGTACTTGTAGCACATCATGGTTGTATGTTCGTTTTCTTCTTGTTCTAGAAGGAATATTTTCAAATGTTGAAGAGTTTTTGCACTCTTCAACACCTTGTGCAGTCGCTCGAGCACTGATTGCTTGTAAAGCTGTTGACCGATTGAGAATTCCTGAAGATCTTGCCTGTGAAGACTGGAATGGATTTGTTGTTGAAGTATGTGTTTGTGTTACCACCAGAACCTTTTGATTTTGCTTTTCTAGTTGCTTTATTTCTGGATCTGTTGTTGCTCCATCTTTTGGCTTAGGAGTAGTTGCGATGCTTTGAGGAGTTTGCACTTTATAGAGAGTTTCAGAAACTTCATCTTTTACCAGTTCAGGCGAGGGAGGGGTGCTTACCACTTCCACTTTCTGAAAAAGTACAGTATCAGATCAGAACCGATCAGAAAATATTGTTGATTTCATGAAATATTTTACTGTGACATTAAAATGCATGTGTAAGCAAAATGTTGTTATGCATTGATGGAATTTGAATAGAGCAACTGACAGGGACATGAAGTTTTACTTCCTGGAAGGAATTCAGACTACAATGGAATCTCTTACTATGAACTAATTGGGACCAGAGGAAATTAGGACTGTCAAATTGTTCGGCTTACAAATCATATGCGTTGTACCTGTCATGTACAGAGTGTAGGTGGCCTGATCGATACTATTGTAACAATAACAATTATTATTGCTCATTTGGACGATTATTTGTTTATAGTTTAAATAATTTATCATGCCATTGACTTGGTACCTTAATCTCTCTTTACTCAGTCCGATTAACTTCACTCCGCATGAAGTGCTTTTTTTCTGAATGTCGAGGTATTGAACTTTAATTTACAGCAGCATTCACGAAAAAGGGACTGCGTTTTGCCTGTAACGTTGTTTATTTTACGTGCCCTGAATTTTCCTTTTGCACAGTTCAAAGTACGTAATATAAACAACTCTTCTGGCAAAGAATACTGTAAAGGCCTTTTTATTCGCAAGGCCTTAATTTTCGCGAGCCCTTCGTAATCGCGAAAATTTAGGCCTCGCGAATTTTTTTTTACTTTGGACTTTTTCAACTTTCGGTTCTGTACATGCAAAATTCGCGAAATTTTCGGCCCGCGAAATCACCGATATATTCACTTTCGCGAAAATTACGGCCCGCGAAATTAAACGTCTTTACAGTAGTCTCCATTCGCACTAATCATTTGTGCTAAAAACTGACTCAACACCTCCGCTTGTATCCTTTATTTGAAACTAATTAGCCCACTGTAATCATGAATTCAAGAAAACATCTTTATAATATGAATAAAAAGAATGGATGGGAGAAAATGAAAATATGAATAAAATTCATATTTTTTTTTCTCCTTTCATACTATCCGCGGAGTATACTAAGGATTTATTTTATTCAGGCCGATTTCATAACCTACGGGTCCAAT
Source organism: Uloborus plumipes (assembly GCA_038373865.1). Classification (NCBI taxonomy): domain Eukaryota; kingdom Metazoa; phylum Arthropoda; class Arachnida; order Araneae; family Uloboridae; genus Uloborus; species Uloborus plumipes. The sequence continues at coordinate 49,727 of JAXGGA010005046.1, forward strand.
GACTAGACCTTGAAAATTGCGACTGTCATTTTTGATTAACTTTGAAACTGCATTGCATAGTCTTATGCCCCCCTGCCGCCTGCCATGTTGTGAATTATACTGCTGAAAGTGAAGTCTCGTGTCCAGATGTGTTTTTGTGCATTACAGATTTGCAACTCCAGAGATCGAATACATCACCTTGCGTGATTTACAGAATTCCTTCTAGAGGTAAAACTGTATTCCACGTGTATGTTTTGGGTGTTAAAACAACTTGGTCTTGGTCAAAACATAGGTAGTTTGTGATGCTTGTTTATTTCAAAAGAATAAAGAACAAAAAATCATACATACGATCAAATATCATTAATTCTTTTGGCTTAGAAGTATTAAAAATAAAACGGCATGCGTTTGTTTTACCTCTCATAGACAGTGGCCGCAGCATCCCCTATAGTTCGTTGGAGTTGTGAAGAGATGAGGCTCATTTTCGAAAGTAAGCTTTGTTCAACGAGATCAAACAAAGGTGCGTTTTTTGCTTGCTATATTTTTAATATGTTCATTTAACATTTGTGTGGAAGTTGTCTATTCTCTCTTTATTTTATGATGCTGAACAACTTTGCACAAGTGGCTTTTTTCCCGTATCTTGTACTATTTCCGAGATAACTAACTCTGAAGTTTGCTACCAGGTGACGCAGTAAGCAGTTTCTTCCAGTAGCGCAAGGAATATTTTCACAGAGCCATCCAACTTTTATGTTGCAAGCAGTTTCAGTTGAGAAATTATTGGGGTGGACTTTCAGCGGACATCCTGTATGTGGGGCCTTAGTAGGGCGTTTAGTGCAACAATTGATATGTTTAATAAAATGGAATTGCCTTTTTCTAAAACTTATTCTTACCACAGCTACTGGTATTTCACTGGTATCACTGCCATCCTCCATCGATACTTCTTGAACATTTCCTGGGATAATCAAGGTACCTTCCTCTTTTTCAGTAGGTGTTTCGGCCACCTGGATGAAAGCAAATCCAGGCAAAGACGCCATGGTTGACCAGTTCAACTGTGATAGTGGGACAGTAGACCCTGTCAGCGTTGAATTTGTTGGGTCTTTCTTCAGCCGTTCGTTCACTTCTGCTTGAAGTTGGCTCAGTGTTTCTGGTGACATCACACTCGGCTCGTCTGTCTTTTCCAAAAGGACTGCAACTCTTTCCTCCAGTTCTCCCATTGTCCTAATTTGCCACTTCTCGTTGGGAGGGTTGAGAGCTTGTTTCCGGACGCATTTTGCTCTTTCACGACAATTGCTCTTGAAGTCGATCCACGTCTGAAAAAAAAAGAGCAATGATAGAGCGGATATCGCACATAGGAAAATTCGCTCCAACCCAAAATCCAATTTAACCTCAACTTCAACTTTTAATTAAACTACCAACCAAAAACAATGCCTCCTTAACAATGAATGCCTTTCGCACCCTGGGTTTTGACATGGAGCAAAAATAAACATACAATTACTGACAAATAATGGTTTTGGTCACAATATTTTAATTGGCCTTAAAGTTATAATGTAAACTCTGCCATAGGATGGAGCTTGTCTCGTCCCTATGCCGGTCCCAAGCCCGGAAAAAAGAGGAGGGTGCCTAAATGTCCATGGCATATTGGCGGTTTAGGGCTCTTTTGTCCTATCCGCCGGGAACGGCAACCTAAATCCAAGGCGTAAGGAACCGTGCCGATGAGAATATGACTTGATCATATAGCGACCGGGGTTAAAGGTCGCTGCTAACGGTCCACCTCGTGGCCTGGCGAACCACGTTGTATTTTAGCCTTCTGCCTGTAGAGAGGGTCAATTCAGGTGGTGACAGTTTACTTACCCTCAGTTTACCCCCAATGGGCAAACGTAAAAATCAAAACAAAAACCCAAGCGGTGAAAACCGCCCCAAACAAACGGCTGACGCGTCTGGAGAAATCCGGACGTCGCCAGCCCACTCCAAAAGCGTCTCTGCTCCTGAAAAGGAGTCAGATGACAAACCAACCAAAACCATGATGAATCCTGCAAAGGAAATCAGCGATCCTGCGGTACCTGGCCCATCCGGTACCTCCCGGCATTTGAACAGCAGGGAACGCAGGAACCAGAAACGGGCCATCAAGTTCCAGCAGAGCAAGGGACTGGAGCCTCAAAGCACCCCCACTGCAAAGAGGGTCCTATCAGAAGGGTCTACCCCTTCTCCCTCTAACGTGGCTCAGGCTAAAAGGCCCAGAGTTTCCTACAGCCAGGCCACTTCTGGCATCAAATTGGCCATAATACCAAAGGAATATCCTGAGAGATTACTCTCTTCAGGAGATGTCCTTAACATTCAACGGGAGATCGACACTGTCATCGACGATCTCCCCATAGACGAGAAAGCTCCGCAGTTTGCAGCTGCTAGTCTACTAAATGGTGCACTGGTTATCCATTGCACCAATGACTACTCTGCAAGCTGGTTGCAGAGCAACTACAAAGGTCGCATGTTGGGAGAGTCTGAACTCCTCGTGCGGCCATATAGCGAACTTCCGAAGCCGGTGAAGATTGCCTTCAAGACAAGGGACATCTACACCTTGAACTCGGAGGCCATCCTGAAACGTCTTGCCCGACTGAACCCGGGCCTCACGACCAGTGGTTGGAGGGCAAGAGATAAGACGGTTGTTGGGGAACAAGCGTATGTCAGGTGGATTTTCGAGGTGGACTCTGGTTCAGCCGAGTACATCAAGAAGTCCAACCTGGAATTGTTTGTTGGGGCTTTTGGCAAAGGTCTTTGCAAGATCTTGCACGATCCTAACACTCAACGTACGTCTTGTACCTCCACTGCTCCGTCCAAGGACTCCGATGCTTCATTGGAGTCTGAGGACAAACAACCGCAGGCTGATTTGAGCCCTGCTGTCGCTGAGTCGCCTGCCGAATCACCTGCAGCAATGGAGGGGGTGGAGACCGCTGAGGAAGAAACACCTTCTGGATCCACTCCTCCCGTAAGTATAGTTACACATACTATTAACGAGAGCGGATCTATCTCTCCAAAGTCCTCCACTAGCTCAATTCTGAACCTGTTGGATGGTCTTGATGTCTCAGATGTTGATTCTGACGTCACACTAACTGGGGATTCTCCCTCACGGGTTCCCCAGTCTAACGAGGATGCTGCTCCCTAGCAGGCTTTTTGCTTTTGACATGTTGCATGGCCTTAAGGTTGCTCAGCTCAATCTCCATCACTGCCAGTCTGCTACTGCCCTGTTGAGCAAAGATTTGGCTGAAGGCAGGATTGACATTGCCCTTTTGCAGGAACCTTGGGTTAACCGAGGGAAAATCCTGGGCCTCGGCAATTGCGGAAACCTCTTCTTTGACCGCTCCTGTAACAGACCGAGAGCATGTTTGATTGTTAACAAGCGACTAAACGCTCTCTGCCTCGCTGACTTTCTCGATGGCGACAATGTCGCCGTCAGAGTCTATAGTGAAAATGGTGAATCAGCATGCTTCATGTCTGCCTATTTACCTTATGAGTAAGGCTCGACCGATGGCATTTTTTGGCCGATGGGCCGATGCCGATTGTTGGCCGATTGTTCAAAGTTGGCCGATGGCCGATTATTTTCCTCTTCCATCGGCCGATGGCCGATGCCGATGGCCGATGGCAAAAAAAATCAGAAAATGAGTAAAATAAATGTTTTATAAAAGATTTGTAGGGTCATATATTCATTTCATTCTACTTTTATTTCTACGAATCCAGGATAATTGTAATCATTAAGATGAAGTCATTCAGATTTTAGCATAAATTGCTATTTTACTACCACTCGATTTAGTGTTCAACAGATTTTCTTGCACATACTTGTTTCACATAAATAAAAACTTAAATTTTCATGTATTAGTTTAATTTAAAAATATAAGAAAAAATGGAGAAAAAAAAACTACACAATTTATGTATTTTCTAAATTTGAACATTTTTTTGCACAAAAGTAAACAAAACCAATTTGAAATACCAATTATGTACTAGTAGTTTATTTTATTTGTTTGTTTATTATTTTCAATGAATTTAATTTTGTAAAAGTATGGTAATTTAATCCCCATTTATGGGAAAAAAGAAAAAGGGGGAACTCATAAATAACTTTAACTATGTAAGCGAAGCACCCGAAGTCTTGGCAGTAATTCTTTCGATTCGTTCGATGATTCGACAGCGAAGTCATAAGATTTTAAGCTGAAGATCACATGATACACGGTGCCAGCCGGCCCGCGAACTTTCTCTGTGTAAAGTACAGTTGTTTAGTTTCAGTTTTGATTCAAGAAAAGTGCAAACACTTGCATTTAAAGAGAAATAAAAATTCACGGGAAAAAGCAGGAAATGAAGTAAATTAGAAAGATTTTTAAGTATCTTAAATATTTTTTCAGCGCTTATTTTACGCATTCTAAGAATTCTTACTTCTTGATATTACTTTTTTGCAGTCATTGCATTTTTAGTTCCCTCGACAGGTCTATTGAAACTGTAAATTGGATCTTCATTCAATGCATCAAGTTTCCATACTGCTGTTTTGGTAATATTAAGCACCAAAGTCAAAATAATACCGTAGAAAGCAAAGAGCTAACACCTGCAGTTTGAACTTCTTTTAGTACTTACGTTTTGTGATGTAACAACAATTTTGGCAACATTTGGCGGCGCCGTGCTGTTCGTTGATGATTAATAAAGGTTAAAATACGAAATATAATACATTTAATACATTAGTAGTAAAATAATGTATTAAAAGTAGATTTAAAATATTAGTAGAGCTTTAATACATTTTCATAAATGGTAAAATGCAAGAAGCTCTACTTATAAAACTTTATTAGTTGTCAATACAATGATAATGATATTGCTAATTTGGCGAAAACACTTAATAAAACGTAGAGTGCACCATTGGAGTTTTTAGGGGCATAAATTTTTAGGCAGGCTTTATGTCTCTTTTTTTTTGGGGGGGGGGGGATGTTCCGTAGCATTTGAAGAGGGTGTGCCATCGCCTTTGGAGGAGGGGGATGTGGGCAAGTTTACGCATACACATAACTATTTGTTAGTTTCACGCTTCATAGTCAAGAAATATCAGGATAAGTCAATGTGAAAAGTTTTTTTTTTGCTTTGAATACAAAGTTGCCCCGCCCACAAGAGCAAAGTCGGAGCACAAATCCAAATAGCACGGAGACCAAAATAATAACTAAAACGCAATATGCCCCCCCCCCCCCACCCCAACTGTTAAAAAATAGACGGCCAAGTATAGGCCATGACCCTCCCAGATGGGCACTCCTCCTTAAACGAGTATGACTTAAAGGGAACATGTTAACACCTTCAATATTCAATTCAAGACTTGACAATTTAGAATTGAGTAACACAATATTCGATTTCAGAAAAGAAAAATGAAATCAATGATCTTATCCCATAACAGAGAAACCAGAGGTGGGCCCTTCCTCGAAATTTTGCAGCATAGATCCCCTCTTCTATTAAAATAAATGTGTTTGCTTAATTCATCTGGCTAACATCTTTTTTAAATTATAAAGAAAAAAAAAGCTTCCATTCCCCTACATACACAAAAAAAGAAAGAAAGAAGAAAAAAAGAAAAGAAATCCGCAAAAATTAATTCCGCCATTCAGAGGATTTACTGTAATTCTAAAAACTCTTATCAAAGAGATCGCTCGGAAAGTGTTAGCTGTGTTGTGCAAATTTCGGTATCTGCCCGATTCGGAAAATTCCAAAACCCAGAACTGTGTTGGTCCTGTTGCCGCTCGATTTCAAACCACACGGTGAACGTACTTTTAATTATGAAGTAAAAAATAGAAAAGAGCCTGCCTAAAAATTTTTTCCCTCTTTAGAAAACTTTTTTTGTTTAAACATCGGCCAGGCATCGGCATTTAGATGTTTTCGAGGCCGATGGGCCGATGTTTTTCCCAAGTTAGCATCGGCGGCCGATGCCGATGGCAAAATTTTCAGACATCGGCGCCGATGCATCGGCCTGGCCGATGCATCGGTCGAGCCTTACTTATGAGGAGAAAATTCCTTTAGCAACTTCAGCCAGGAACTTTGTTGACTACTGTGCGGAAGCCAAGCTGAAGTTTATTGTTGGATGCGATGCTAACGCACACCATGTTGTGTGGGGAAGTAGTGATTGCAACAAAAGAGGTGAGGATTTAATAGAATATATTCTATGCAACAACTTACATATCCTCAACAGAGGTAATAAACCAACTTTTATTACCCGTAATAGATGCGAAGTCATTGATTTAACTTTCTGCAATGACAGAGCTTTCAACTGTGTAAACGATTGGCATGTGTCGGAGCGGATTACCCTCTCTGACCACAGACTAATCTTTATGACTCTTTCAGGACCTGTTTTAAGCAGTCTGCGGGAGAAAAGGAATCCCAGACGCACTTCCTGGGACTCCTATAAAGAGGATCTTAAACTCCTCCTATCAGGTAAGAAATTCAAACTTACGAATCTTCTTGACCTGGAGTTAGCTGTTGATTCACTTCAACATTCTATTCTCCAGGCTTTCCATCAAAACTGCACTGCTGTGTCCACTAGTTTACCAAGACGAGTTGCTTGGTGGTCTAAAAATCTTAGTGGTCTACGCAAACTTTGCAGAAGGCTCTTTAACAAAGCCAAAAAAACTGGTGATTGGCCTGCCTATAAGGAGGCTCTCACCAAGTACAACAAGGCTGTAAGAACAAGTAAACAAGATGCGTGGACTAAATTCTGCAGCCTATTAGACAGCGTTTCTCGTGTGGCCAAGCTCACGAAAATACTTTCCAAAGACAGGACTTGTCAACTCGGAGCAATCGAAACGAATGATGGCTCCTATACCAAAGATGGTAGTAGCACCCTGGCAGAGATGTTCAAGGTGCACTTCCCTAACTCCATAGCCAGAGATGAGGGACACCATCCGGTTATCCCTCTTCATTCCTTACGTAGCAATAAGGAAAAATGGAAAACTGCTGGTGATATTGTTACCCCTGACAGAATTGCATGGGCCATCAATTCACACAAGCCTTATAAATCTGCAGGACCGGATGACATTGTACCAGTTCTCCTGCAAAAAGGTGTTGACATCATCACTCCACATCTGTGTAGGATCTATAGATCCTGCCTTGTGTTCGGTTACGTTCCCTGTGCTTGGAGAACCTCTACGTTGGTCTTCATTCCAAAGCCAGGCAAGCCAAACTATCACGAGGCTAAAGCCTTCAGACCTATCAGCCTTACTTCTTTTCTCCTTAAAACCCTGGAGAAATTGATCGATAGGTACATCAGGGATGGCATCCTAAAAACAACTCCTCTTTCTAGGTGCCAGCATGCTTACCAACCCGGTAAGTCGACCGAAACAGCACTGTACGATCTAACAACAGCTCTGGACAGTGCAGTTAATGGAAAGGAATTGGCTCTTGCTGTTTTCCTCGATATTGAAGGAGCCTTTGATAAAGTCTCTACCGAGACTATTTGCAATTCCCTCATTCGGAAGGGAATAAATCCCATGGTCTGTACCTGGATTAATAGTCTTCTTACCACCCGCATGACAAAAGCAAGCCTGCTGGGTGATTCCCTTTTAGTGGAAAACTGCCAGGGATGTCCACAAGGAGGTGTACTTTCCCCCCTTCTGTGGAGCCTGGTTGTGGATGAACTTCTGGAAAGACTTCGTCAAAAGGGTCTGCACTGTATAGGCTATGCAGATGACATAACTCTGGTTATAAGGGGCAAGTTCTATGATACGGTCTGCAACCTTATGAGAACAGCCCTCAAGTCAATTGAAAGCTGGTGCACTGAGGTGGGCCTCACTGTGAATCCTAGCAAGACGCACTTGGTTCTCTTCACTAGAAAACGGCTGAAGGATCTTTGCAAGATTGAGTTCTTTAACTCTCCCCTTGACTATTCCAATGAAGTCAAGTACTTGGGTGTGATTTTTGACAGTACTTTAAACTGGAATTCGCACCTCAAGCTTGTTACTGACAAGGCCAAAAGGATCTTTTGGTCCTGCAGGCGCGCAATAGGCAGTAATTGGGGGTTTTCACCAAAAAATTGCCCATTGGGTCTACACCAGGGTTATTGTACCCACAATAACTTATGGGGCCATTGCCTGGTGGGGTAAGACCCGTAATGTAACTACTGAGAGCAGTCTTACCACCCTACAAAGGATGGCTACCATTGCAATTACTAGTGCAATGAGAACTACTCCCTCTCAAAGCCTAGAACTTCTTATAGGTTTACTCACTTCACAAACAAGTGGAACTGGAAGCGATTACCTGTTCATATCGCCTGAACCTCCTGGGTCTCTGGTAGACCCCTCGCCACTCGTCTCTTTATGATAAACTTTGTATAGAGGCTGTCAAGCATCCCTACTTTTTGATGCCAAGCGACTGGTTGTTAAAACATATCAGTTTCAATGCTAATTATAACATTGTGTTTCCTTCCAGAGAACAATGGAAGGATGTTCCGAAGCTTGTCGGTAATGCCAATGAAATTTGGTTCACTGACGGCTCTAAGACCTCTTCCGGTACTGGCTCTGGTGCTTTTTGCAGCAGCAGCAAAACAAAGCTTTACTTTTCGCTTGGGAAGCTTGCTACGGTTTACCAGGCTGAAGTTCTTGCTATCCTGGCATGTGTAACCAATTGCCTTGAACGCGACTTAACTGGTAAGGTTTTAAAAATCTTCTCTGATAGTCAAGCCGCCTTAAAAGCCCTCAATAGCTAATGCTTTACCACCAAGTCAGTTTGGGAATGCCACAATGCACTGGCAAGGCTCGCCAGCAAGAATAAGGTTACACTCTACTGGGTCCCTGGCCACCGTAACATTGATGGAAACGAAGCTGCTGATCAGCTTGCCAAATTGGGCTCCAACATGCCTTTTGTAGGTCCTGAACCTGCTATTGGGTTGCCCTATAACAAAGTCAGGAATACTATAAGAAACCTGCTTATGAATGACTCATATGCCAGGTGGCTTCAGTCTGACTCACAGAGGCAAGCTAAAGCTCTCAACCAACGTCAACCCTGGCTGAGGTCCAGGGAGCTACTTAGTTTGAGCAGAAAAGAGATTAAGATGTCTATTGGACTTCTCACTGGACACTGTACTCTTAATAGACACCTAAACCTGTTGGGTATCACTGATGACCCAGCTTGTAGAGGCTGCCTTGAGGCAGATGAAAGTTCTGGTCATGTTCTGTGTGAATGTGATTTTTATTCTGCTTACAGGTTTGAACATTTGGGGTACCATTGTTTAGATCCCTATGAACTGTCTAGCATTCTTGTGAGACATCTGCTTAAGTTCATTTCAGCTACTGGGCTCTTGTAGGGTTCTAATGGGGATAGTACAATAGACCTCTGGTCGCAGTGCTTGCGCTGCCTTGGGAGCGCCCCCTTTTCACTTCATTCATTCATTCAAAGTTATAATGTAGCATGTGTGTCCAAGTTATTTCTTGTCACCCTGTCATAGGCAGCTGGTGCACCAAAAAAGTGGGGGTCAAAAGAAACGTATGCGTGGGGGAGGGGGCAGGAGGCAGCACTTTTAACGCCTTTTTTTTTTTTTGAGAATTTCGTTATATAGATTTAACACTAATGATTAAATGACCAATCAAAAAAATGCGAAGTGGCCTTAAAAATTAAGACGGATGACCACTTTAAACATACGCCTTCCGATTCTAAAGTCCATCCTTATGAAATAGCCTAACAAAAAATATATTGTTTGGATGGAATTTGCAGTTTTTTCATAAAATAAATCAATCTACTGAGTAAAAAAGAATTTTAATCGATTATTAATTTGTTGTTCTGTAAAGTAAGGGGGTCAGGCTCTTTTCCTTCTGAAAGTGAAGGGGCAGTCACCCCACTTGCCCCCTTGTACGAGCCGCCTATGCACAATATATTTATGGAGAATTTCTTTATATGATCGGAAAGTTGTTGCGATTCTCCTCGTTCTACGGAATTTAATGATCCAAAAATGTACTGGTGGGTTTGGAAGAAACAAATAGTTAAACACGCATGATTAAATAAAGTACAAGGAAGCCCACGTCGGTTAAAAGAGTTTCCTGAAATTTTTAAAATTGTAGAAACAATGAAAGAGTAATAAAGCAAAATATAATATTGTTGGGACTTAGTTTAAATAATTTCATAACTCAACAAATAGGCGGCTGGTGCACCAAAAAAGTGGGAGGGGGTTAAAAGAAATGTAAGGAAACAGGAGCGGCGATGCTGCAGCGCTTTTTTTTCTGCAAAATTGGGCTGTATTATTGGATTTTAGCATCACTGATTACTTCTAAAAAAATTTAGAATATGGTACCAAACTGTTGTTTTTTACAGTATAATGCTGGCAGCCGGGATTCCAATTTGAAACTGTAAAATGCACAGTAATAAACTAAAACTAGCAATTTTAGTTTCTTACTGTAAAGTTAGAAATTTTAGTTTATTGCCGTAAAATTTAGCTGTATTATAAGGTAAAAGCAACAGTATAATATTGGCAGCATAGGTTTCAGTTTAAAACTGTAAAATGAACAGTAATAAACTGTTGAATTAGCGATTTCACTGTATTACTGTAAAATTAGCAATTTTAGTTTATTACTGTAAAATTAATAATTATTAGTTTATTGCTATAAAATTAGCTGTATTATACTGTTAAAACAACGTTCATTTTTCACAGTGTTCCAAAAGGAGAAAATTCCATTTATTTGGAAATTTTAGTTTTAATAATCGGGGGGAAAAATCGATCCGCTCTGTGAAAAATCATTTTTCACAATTAATCTTTTTTTTTAAACTCTAAAAAGGGGGAACAAGCCCCCTTTTCTTTGTTTAATGCGAGTAACGTTGCCCCCCCCCACCCTTCCCCCCGCCGGTATAAGCCGGTTTTGATTTAACTGCCATTAACGACTTAATTATCCATTAAATTGAGCCGAAATTACTTTGACGAGTGAAATACATGCGTGCAGTGTGCAACCAATCCCACTGCATGGTGCGAACCGCTGCAGAAAAGACAGTTTTACAGATTTTCGATACGGATTTGGAATGTTATCATTGTCGGCAAGTCTGCACTCGGCGATACATACTGTCGGCCGCTTAATCGGTAACGGATAAACGAATACCCAGCTCATACGAATAAAATACCTTGGGAACCAAATATTTCCAATGCTATAGAGGCCATGTTAAACATCCTCGCTTAAACGAATACCCAGCTTAAGCGAATGATATTTCTTGGAACGGACAGTATTAACAAAAAACTTCAACATTAGAGTCTCGATCTTGCGAAGTAATTGGGGCTCACGATACCTCGAATTACTGAAAACTCGGATTATGCGAGGCTGCAAGAGGACGTTCAACAATACAAATTTCAAGTCGTATTTCTCATGAAATTGCTACTTCCAAAGCATATCGTAATAAATCTCCAGCTGTCAAGGAATATTTCGTGACACTTGGCAAGTGGTATTGACACTGAATTATTAATATATTTTTTCGTAATTACAGTAAACTCCCGATTATCCGCTGTTTGGATTATTCGCGGGTCTTTCACATTTTCGTTTTCCTTTTTTTTTTTTTCTCTTTCTTTTTTTTTTTTGCGGTGATGATTTACTAAACGCAGAAAAAAAACAAATGCGTTGTTTATCGTTTTTAGCTTTTAAAGATATTTTTTACATTTAATGTTATCATTTTTAGCTATGTAGTCAAGGCCGTATCCAGAAAAAAAATTCGGGAGGGGCCCAGTTTCGCACATTGCCCAAACACACATACATTTTTGTGTGTGCTATGAGTCTAATTTCTAGCTGCCCCCCCCCCCAGATGTTTGTGTGTGTGTGTGTGTGTGTGTTTCATTTCTTTGTTCTTATTATGGAGTAGAATATTCGTAATTTTAGGGGGTCCGGGGATTTCTTCTCCCGGTAAATTTTTGAAAAAAAGTTTTAAAATTCTGCATTTTGAGGCCTTATATGGGCCAATTGGGACTTCAAAAACATGTTGGAAAAGTAGGCAAACAACAATCTCATAAATTTTCTGCAGTCTTTTGCAAATTAAGATTAATCAAAGCATAAAAAAATGTTTAGATTAACAAACAATTAACATAAGATAACGACAGAGAGGGAGGAGAAAAGATTAACACATTATCACTTGCTTACATCGATTTGCACTATAGTTACATAATAGTTTTTGATCAGTTCCCCAACTCACCGACAGACACAGCACTCAGGGCCGTCGCTACCGAGGGGGGTGAGAGGGGTGTCTCACCCTCCCAGCGATTTTTTCCAGTCGGCAAAATCAGTTTGATTCGGAATTTTTAATGTTTCAGATTTTCAAAACCTTTTTTTTCTTAAAAAAATTGCTCAATCACACATGTACAGTTAGTTACACGACCGTTTGGAATTATTTTACCGACTGTTCCCTTCAACGTATCATCTCCTGGGCATTTTGACCGAGTAGGCTCATGTATAAATACGGCGACGTCAATCGTCAGATTCACTAGAATCGGCATTTTTCCTTTTTCAAATTCAGGATTCGCGAAATGCTTCATTTCCCCTCTTTTTTATATAGTACACATGTACACAGATTTATAATTTGTTAGAATACCATGTTTGGTAATAATGCTTTATGTTCATTCTGTTGATTTCATATCTCAGACACAGAACTTTTTAAACTGCTCACCGAATGCTTATTTTGCCGACTGCTCAATTTGCCGACATAATAAGTGTTCACTCGGTGAATTCGGCTCTAAAGTCGGCATTTTTGCTTTGATTCTGAATTCAAAATTTTTGAGTTAAATAATAAGTAGCTTTTTTTGAGAGCCATGTTTACATTTTCAATTTTAATAAAAAAAGAAAAAAGAAAAGCATGTACCGTTTGAATCATGTGATGATCGTAGACAACTGAAAACTGTTCATTTGAAAGAAGATAAATCATTTCAGCGACTTCTTCTTTTACTGCAATTTATTTAACTTGCCGGTACTTACTTCAACTAAGTCTCATTTTGTCAACATTATACCGATGGATGCGCCGAACTCAAATTTATGTGATGGAAAGAAATCATGTCATTTTGCCGAATTTTAAAATACGTGTCGGTAGTTCTCAAAGGCGGATCCATATATTCTAGTTAAGGAGTGGGTTGTTATATCTTATGGAAAGGAGGGATCACAGTGCCATTTTGGGGCAAAAATATGGGATATTTGGCAATTTTTTTCTCAATATCAGTCCTAAAAATAGTTTTAGGCTATATTTGATTGTTTAAGGACTGACCAAAGGAAAGCCAAAATTACCTATTTAGGCCTGTAATTTTTGAAATTTTTCGGGTGAGAACAGGCTCTTTTTGTTTCACCCAGGGCTCGTTACCTGGGTTCTTCTATAGCATCTTTTTTTTTTTTTTTTTTAATGTATATTTTTTAATCCATGCCAAAGCATGCATAAGCTTTTAATAGGAATATAATAAATTAACTCTCAGATCGCAATTTCTTAAATATCTTACATTGAAGTTGAACAAAAATGTGAAAAGAAAAAGTAAGTAAAGATCGTCGAAAGTAATCAAATGGTAACAACGGACGCTTCGCTTCTGCTCTGCTCTTTGTCTGGTCAGTAAAAGTGAATCTTTTTATCTTTTTCGCTGTGGGGGGAGGGGAGGGGTCTTGGGATCTTAGCTGACTCTTTCGTCTTCATGGCATGATTCATTCGTTGTTCGGGGGACGAGTTTATAGAAGCTTCCCGGGGCCTAGAGATTTCGGTGGTATCGCTCGAGGACCTTTTTCCTCCTCCTTTTGGCGCGAAAAGAGACAAAAGAGGAATCGAAGAATCGGCTAAAACTTGCTTTTCTGCTTTTCCGCTTTCCGGATTACCCTTCAAAAATGCATACTTCCACTTTCATCACCCCAAAGAAGACAGAAAAACAAGTCAGGGAGCGTCAAGGATTTAGATTTTTGAAGTATGTTTTAAAATAAGAAACCTGATAATAATTGATTGATTTCTTGGGATTGCAGAATTTGTAGGTGTTAGATATTTAAAGAGTACTAAGAGGTTGAACTTTGTCCAACTAAAATTGACTTGTCGTTTGTGTTTGATGGGAATAATTATAGAAACATTTTTTTTACGTAATTGTAAATATTCTTATGAAATATGTTTTCATTTAAATTAGAGATGAGATGATGGGCTACTTATACGTTTAGTAGAAAATTATTTATTGTGCTTAGCTACAGTTTAAGGCTAAGATATAGCAGCCTTGTGTAGAACCAGGGCCAAATTTCCCAATAGGCAAAGTAGGCAGCTGCCTAGGGCGGCAAATTTTCAGGGGCGGCAAATTTTACTTCAATCTTTTTTTTTATGAATTTATTTTTTTTTCACCGATACAGCGACGATAATTCCAAATTATCGGACTTGACCAAAATCGCCGAAACCACAGAGAATTCAATGTGGCAGACTTCCGGTACTCAGCTTAAGAGCAAGAATCTGAGAGAGTGTCACGCCTGTGATTCATGACGTCTCAGATTTTTTCCAAAAAATTACCAAATGTATATTATCTTATTGAAAGACCAAATCCAGAACGTTTTGTTCTAAAGTTGAGTTGTTTAGTTTTTATGAATCCCTAAAGGTGAAGGTGCGGCATCAAAAATTAAGCGGATTTTCAAGACATGGAAGTTGCTGTGAGCCAAAACTCTTACCAAGAATTGTTAAACTCCAATTTTCTTTTTGTATATGGAATATAGAAGGTTGAAACTTTCCAAAATGAATGTTAAATTTGTGGTAAGTTGTTGCCGTAAGGTCAGTATCGGTAAAATATGACATTTTTCATATTTCGTCCTTACGCAACTAAAAGCACGTTGAACTTTCCCCGGTTATTTATACATTATTTTAAAGTGTTTATATTGGTTTTTCAAACGACACTACTTTTGCCGTGGCAACTGAAATGTACAAAATGTTTTTGAACCTCAAAAATGCTGAAAAACGTCGAAAATGCCTTCTTTTGAGGCCCTTCACTGATCTTATGGAAACAACTTACCACAAATTTTACATTAATTTTGTAAAGTTTCAACCTTTTATATTCCATATACAAAAAGAAAGTTGGAGCTCAACAATTCCTGGTAAGAGTTTTGGCTCACAGCAACTTCCATGTCTTGAAAATCCGCTTAATTTTTGATGCCGCACCTTCACCTTTAGGGGTCCATAAAAACTAAACAACTCAACTTTAGAACAAAACATTCTGGATTTGGTCTTTCAATAAGATAATAAACATTTGGTAATTTTGGGGAGAAAATCTGAGAGGTCATGAATCACCTCATAATGCTAGGCGTGACAATTTCTCAGATTCTTGCTCTTAATTTTTAGCTTACGGCAGCGACGAAGTGCATCAAACACTCTAAAGATCTTCCCTGAACTCAGAGAAGGCCAGAGAAGGTCCCTCTGGAGCTCATCAGGAAGAATAGAACCTCAGAGAAAAGATGTATTTTTGCCTGCGCATTTTTTGTAAAAAAGTTTTAAGCATTTCTACCTCAAAGAACTCAACTGTTCTGTTAAGACAAAGAATAGAGTATGACGTTGGCAAAAAAAATATTTCTATATGTTGTTGGCAGAGGAAGTTATGATCGTTTGAATATCGGTAAAATATGATTTTTCATACTTCGGTCTAACGCAACTAAAAGCACGTTGAACTTTCCTCGGTTGTTATACATTATTTTAAAGCGCTTACACTGGTCTTTCAAACGACACTACTTTTGCCGTGGTTACTGAAATGTACAAACTGTTTTTGGACCTCAAAAATGCTGAAAAACGTCAAAAATGCCTTGTTTTGAGGGCCTTCACTGACCTTACGGCAACAACTTACCTCAAACTTAACGTTCATTTTGTAAAGTTTCAACCTTCTGTGTTCCATATACAAAAAGAAAATTGGAGTTCAACAGCTCCTGGTAAGAGTTTTGGCTCACAGCAACTTCCATGTCTTGAAAATCCTCTTAATTTTTGATGCCGCACCTTCCTTCACCTTTAGGGATCCATAAAAACTAAACGACTCAACTTTAAAATAAAACATTCTGGATTTGGTCTTTCAATAAGATAATAAACATTTGGTAATTTTCCGGAAAAAATCTGAGATGTCATGAATCACCCCATAATACTAGGCGTGACAGTTTCTCAGATTCTTGCTCTAACGATTGGAAGTGCAAAATATTACATTTGCTTTGAATCACTGCAGACTGACTTTTTCGCGCAAGCCATCATCATGTAGATCACAGTTCAATTATTTTTACTTTGCCCACTTTAAAATATTTGTTTGAATTTCAATATGTATTGTTTTTTTTTTGTTGTTGTTTTTTTTCATTATAAGTTTCGTTTCAAAACGCAAGAATTGGATTGTTACAATTAATGTAATTGCATTTGAATATTAATTAAAAAAGCATTAACAAGATAACGCATTAACAACCTGCATTCTAGCTTAGCGTTAATCTTCAAAGATGTTTTGCTGGCATTGAATATTTTTTTCCGTAGAAAAAACGTGTTTATGTCCTAATACTTTTGTAAACGAAAAAATGAACCGAACTCTGTCTTTGTGAATTTTAACTTGTAACCTTTATCTTTGCCTCATGAAATATTTTTAAAATAGGAGGCCCTCCATACTATTTAGACCCTTAATACTGAAACGCAGAAAATAATTGTTGAAGACAAAAAGTATTTTAATTCACCAAGCTTTTGAAAGGAACAAAAAATTGTAACATAATTCTCCAAGCCTCTTACAGATTTAAAGCTTGCGTAGAGATTACAATCATCTTATAGATTGCCTGGAAAATTAGTAATAATAATACTAAATATATATATACATATATACAGGGTGTCCACTCCAATCGTGGACCAATAGCTAATTTCTAAACCGTTAGAGATAAGCATATAGTTTATTTAGGAAAAAATCTCCAAATTACAAAAGGAATTTTGAGTCTATTCAATGTTTTTCAAAAAATCAAATTTTGAAAGAGTTACGAAATTTAAATTTTTATACAGCCCCCCAGTCCTATCAATCATATTTAGTAAAACATTCTTGACACTGTAACGTTTAAAACTAAAAAAAACTCACTCTTCTACCACAAAAATTGACCGAGTTATGACTTTTTGAAAAATCAAGATTTTGAAGGATTTCGCATACGGTCCCTTAAGTGATCTCTTGATGACGTCATGAAACAATGCAAAATCTTGATTTTTCAAAACGTCATAACTCGGTCAATTTTTGTGGTAGAAGAGTGATTTTTTTTTAGTTTTAAACATTACAGTGTCAAGAATGTTTTACTAAATATGATTGATAGGACTGGGGGGCTGTATAAAAATTTAAATTTCGTAACTCTTTCAAAATTTGATTTTTTGAAAAACATTGAATAGACCCAAAATTCCTTTCGTTATTTGAAGATTTTTTCCTAAATAAACTATATGCTTATCTCTAACGGTTTAGAAATTAGCTATTGGTCCACGATTGGAGTGGACACCCTGTATATATATATATATATATATATATATATATATATATATATATATATATATATCAGTAGCGAGGCGTGACTTCAAGCGTCAGTCATCGCTAACTTTCAGGTCCCAAAAGAAATATACCAGACCATATGTTTCGCTCAGGGGTGTTTGTGATAAGAAATTTCTGAAAATTTTGGGCTGCCGTTTCCGCAATTTAATTTTTCAGTTTTCGAAAATTTTATTTCCGTTGAAGCAGGAAATTCTCCTCACACAATAAATGAAGTATACTTTAAAATGATAAAAATCATTCATGTTGTTTTTATGAGTTTTAAAACTAAAAATTTCAACTTACCTTGTAAAAATCTGGGTTCACAGATGCTTCTTTTTCAATTCAAGCTTGCTGAAATGCAAAGCTCGAACTGCAACGCGCACTACTTTTTATGAAAAACATTTTAATTGAAACTAAAACGAGAGTAAAAAAACAAAACCACGCACACATATATTCGTTTTTGAAAGTTCGATGAAGTTCCAAAACACAAAAGGTAACAGTGTTTTAACCCATGCAAAACTACTGTTGCAAACAATATTGTCTTCGACCCGTCGGGCTCATATTGGCGCCATCGTAAGATAACAATATTTTTCTAACCGCAACCCCTTTTTTTGAAAAATGTGACGCACCGAATTGATGTGACGCACCGAAAAAAAATATAAAAGAATAAACATAACAGGAGAAAAAAATCTCTACCCCTCCCCATCCAACCCCCACGATCCGCCAAAACTGAGAGTTGCCAGTAAAAACAAAATTCTTTGCACATAAAATTTCCGCGGGTAATCGCCGATGACTCGTACGACATTTAAGGGAAGCTGTGAAAGAATCTGATTGGCTGAAATGGCTGACAAACGAAAAAAACTTGCGCGCGCACACACAAAACCGATGCGATATCTTTAGCGATGAGTGAAGGTCACGTCTAATCGTTTACTCAACAGATGGCACCACTAAAATAAAATTATTTGGAATATTAAATGATCAAAAAAAATAATCTGAAAATAAAATTTTAAAAACTTTAATTCTTCCAGTACAAAACGGGGTTTGCCTTCATGTCATCGGCGAATCGTTCGATGACTTGAGGCCTCGCTACTGATATATATATATATATATATATATCATACCTGCCAACTCTTCCGGATTTTCCGGAAGTTTTACGGAATTTCATGTTTTTTTCCGTCTTTCCGGTTACGAGCAAAATCTTCCGGATTTTCCGTGTTTTGTGAGGAAAAAAATTGCATCTCGCCAATTTTGGCGCTAATGAGACTACGTTTGAAGCCAAGCGGAAAAGGAATGGTTGCCGTAGTGGAATTGCAGTGTAGAAGACGTTAGGCAAGTTTATGACGTCACTGAATGATACAGCGCATGCCTGTGACTTCATTGGGATCCAATCCAATCGAAGCGAGCGTCACGGCGTGCAATTAGGTGTTTGACATCAGTTTACCACTTTTCTATCTTTATTTATGTGAGTGTGTTGTTCTGTTTCACTCGTTTAATAAGATGAGTAAACGCTATTTACAATCATTTAAAGAAAGTTACACAAGTGATTACCCTTGTATTATACGATCACATTCTGGTCCGAAGTATGCATTTTGCAGTATTTGCAGCTGCAATTTTACGATTTGCTATGGTGGGAAAAATGATGTTGTTACACACTTGAAGTCCAAAAAACATTTTCAAACGGAAAATGTGCTACTGAAAGAGCGTCTGTTGACAAGTTTTTCCAGAAGTAAAATAGCGACAACGATGTCACTCGAGCAGAGTGTTTGTTTACTAGTTTCCTTGTGGAACATAATGTACCATTAACCGCTGCTGATCTTCCGAAGTCTGAAGTTGCAAAGAAATATTCATGCGGCCTAGTTTTATATTAAAAAATTTTGAAATTTTGCTTCATAACTTTATAAAAGAAATGTAAAAGTTTTCATGTAACAAATTTAAATATGAATCCATTAAAACTGATTCCAATGCAAATGATTCCATTTTAATTTTTACTAAAACCTATGAGTTCAATTTATATGAAATTCATAAGTAATTTTATATTAAATGAAAAGAGTAGGTTTAAAAAGTGTCTTGTTTGATTTTGTTTTGCATTAAAAATCTTCTGGATTAAAAAAAAAATCTTCTGGATTTTTTTTCTCAGAAGTTGGCAGGTATGATATATATATATATATATATATATATATATATATTAGGAGGAGGGCGGCAGATTTAAGTCTGCCTAGTGGCGGCAAAGAGCTAAATTCGGCCCTGTGTAGAACGTGATCAACCCCTTTAAGCAGCTGCTATACTATGGAAAAATAAAAAAATAAATGAGTAAAGCTTCCTATTCAGTAATTAACAGTAATTTTCGTCAAATGAATGCGTAAATAAACGAAAAAATGCATTGTTAATCTATATACATAAAAGACTACTCTTTTGAAAACGTATGACCGGGGTAATCTTCCAAACTACTGAACCGATTTTAACCATTTTTTCACCGTAGATAGCTACAGTAACAGAGAGCAGGATAAGCTATAATTTATTTCTAAAAAGCTTAGTTTAAAAAAGTTATTATGGAAAACAGTTAATTTTGTGTCATTTCCCTATTAAATGATTAAATTTTCAACCCATTGTTGCAAAAATTTGGTGCCATGCAGCAACAATATTGATTGTAATCATATTGAAAATTTTGAACCAAGGCTTCTCTGGAGTAAGTATGGAATTTTATTGCCTTCTAAGGATTTTTATATTTGTCTGAGCCAACAATCGCTAACGGGTGAAATAAAAAAAAATTGATTTTGGCAATAGTTAGAGAATAGAAAGTGTTTATAGTCAAAAAAATTTCTAAATTAGGTACATAAGATGTTTTCACCTCACCAATGTTGTCACGAGGATAGAAACTAATAATGGGACTTATTTAACGAGCAATATTTGGAAATGGTTAATTTCAGTGCGCTTGATACTGTAAATATATATTTATTTTAATATACCAAGCTTATAACATTTCCTATTTACTCAAACATTATTTGTAGCTTGCTAGTTTTTTTAGCTTGCATTATTTTTTTTTATAGTTTATCCATAACATAGCCATTGTTTACAGAAGTAGCCATTATGTTTATAGATATGCACTTTAGTGTTGGGAAATTTATAAATGAGTTTTACAAAATCACCCTACACCCACAGAAACCCGGGCAAGGCCGGGTACCCGGCTAGTGAAAAATAAACGATTGTATAAAAAGTGAATTAATTAATGTATGAGAAAAATAAATAAGTGAATAAATTAATATATGGAAAAAATAAATAAGTGAATAAAATAGAGAATTGATAAGAAAATAAATGAATGGATGCTTAAATAAGGGAGTAATTAAGTGTAAGAATGTCAATGAATTAATTAATAAATGAGAAAATACTTTCGTGATTTCATAAATGAATGCCTAAGAAAACGAAATGAACTACTAGTTCAGTTTGTCCCATCCACTTTGCCCGACGTGCACTTTACACATTGCGTTAAGCATTTAAAATCAAAACATTTTAAACATGAACTAAATTAGTACTGCACTGGATATTAGGAGACCTCAACTAGTACTCAAAATTATAATTACAAGAATTTTATCATTTTATAATAACGAAAAATGTTTTTGAAAAACCACGAACATTACAAAAGGTGTATCTAATTTCGAAAATAACTCGTATAATTTTTTTCGTTAATCTTTAAAACTACTTATTTCTTGTCAGGAATAAACTATTCTTTCAGAAACTCAGTTAAAAGATTGCTTGATAAGTGGCGCTGCAAACTAAAAATATTTATCATTTCACTTTGCCCCACATTTATTTATGCCCATATTTATTTATTATTATGGTATTTATTTGTGCCCCAAAAGGGTCTTTTTATGTAATTTTAATTTTCTATTTTCTTCTGATAACAAAGGGTTGAGATAGCTAAGAAACTTAAGTAATTCTTATTCAATAAGTTTTATTTCTGCCATGTTCGAAATTTACAAAAGTCAGCTGTCTTCTAACTATTTTGCTATTTAATTCCGTAATAAAAAAAAATACAGGAAATTGAATTTAAAAACTCGTGTCAGATTCAGAGGGCATGAACGGAGTTAGAATTTTACATTTAGGGGACTAAGCCCCCAGAAAAGCACAAGTGAAAAAAAAAGTAAGTTCCTCCAAGTAATATTTTTTAATACTTTTCTGTAACGATTTTTTTTTAAATTTGTTCAAGGAAGCCCTCACTCAGATAGTATTAATAAAGCAGCTTTTCTAGTATTCCCCAATATGATCAGGGTTATTTCGGAATATTTTGAAAACAGAAGTCTTAAAAAACGCTGTTAGGCCAATCTTCAATAGTGTAGGAAGTGTTGAGCAGTGTTTCTTTCAGACATTTTGCTCCGGGGGGTGGGGGGCACTTTGAGAATCCGTAAGGGCACAAAGATATGCGCGAATCCAGCGGTTCGGGGGAGTGGGGGCAAAAATAGCCTAAAACTGCATTTCGGAAACTTTTTTCGATAAGTTTGCCCCCCTCCCACTAAATTTGAGATCTAAAATTGTAGTTTGCCTTCCTCCCCCCCTTTCTTATATTGATCTCCTCTAAAAACAAAAGTTAGCTGGATTTCGATAAATTTGGTCAACCCTCCCTCCATTTGACCCTTAAAATTTTACTCCCCCCCCCCTCTCTCCTTTTTAGACAGTGACCTCCACCAAAGCTGGATCCGCAGTTGCCAAGGGCGTATTAAAGGGAGTGGATGTTGACAACCTCTCCTCCCCTCCGAAATAATTTAAAAATTTCTTATTTAATAATAAATCGCTTTCTTTTATAAAAAAATTTCTCTTTTGTTACATCAATTCGTAAATTTATCTTAATGATTGGTTAGACCCTCCCTAAATAAATTTTCATGGCCACCATTCCCATCGGAAAGACAATAAATGTTTAAAAAACTAAGTTTTCCGCCCGGTAATTTTTCGAAACTGAAACTCCAAAAACTTGTTTGTTCCCAAAACAAAATTTTGTTAGATATTAAAAAACGTTAAGGGGAATCCGGAGGCATTCCCCCAGAAAAATTCCCAACTTGAGGCCCTAAATACACAAATGTATAGGTTCGTTGATTACGTTCGGTAAGGGATGAAGTTCAAGACACCACCCTCAAAATATTTCAATATTGGAGCTCTAAATACGCAATTGTAGGTCATCTGAGATGATATTTAAGGTAAGGCCCGTATAACTATGGGGAGGGGGTCACGGATTCTCCTCCACATTTTTTTGCTGAAATTGCCACATTTAACTGAAGGCCTAAAAACGCAATTGTTGGTATTTGTGATGAAGTTGAGAAAGGGACAGGTTTTGAAACTCTCTTCAAGAAAATAAAGTCGAAATTTGAGTTCTAAACGCGAAATTGTAAGCTATGTTTGATTAGATAGGAGAGATAAATGTGGTCTGTGAAACTCTTTTGAAACTTTTCCGAAATTGAAGTCCTGAAAAGGAGAATGTAAGCCGTCTCTGATGACGTTAGGGTTCGAGTTCGGAACTCTACCCCGGAAAAGTTTTTGAAATTGAAACATTAAAACGCAATTTTAGTGCTTTTTGATGCCATCAGAGAAAGGGGTAGGTTTAGGACTTTACCTTTTAAAATTTTTGAGATTGAAATCCTGGAATCGCAATAGTAAGTCCTTTTGTGGTCGATAAGGGAAAGGATAATGTCCACGGACTTCCTTCTCCCATAATTTTCCAAATTTGCAGTATAAACCATCTTTGAGAAAAATTAGAATTTTTAAATTTTTAAAAATTGAAGTTCTAAAAACGCATTTCTAGACACTTTTATAACATAATGATTATTAATGCAATTCAGTACTCTCGCTGGAAGTGTTTTGAAATTTAAATAATTTGTTTTAAAAGTGGGAGGGGGTCCCACTTTTAAAACAAAAAGCGCAACTGTAGGCGATTTTTGATGTCAATGGAAAAAGGATAAGGTTTTCAAATTCTTTTCCGGTATTTTTCTGAAACTGATGTCCTAAGATACAATTGCAGGCCATCTTTGATTACACCCCCGCCCCCCCCACACACACAAATACGATATATGTTTTAAAGCTTTTATTTATTTTTATACTTGTTTGTTTATTGATTATTTTCACTTATTGATTTATTTCTTTTGTTATAATTTTGTGTGTATGTGTGCTAGTGCAAACTGAGATTTCTCCCGGGGGGGGGGGGGCAGTTGACTTTCTCCGAGATGGCAGTGCCCCCCCCCCCCCGGAAAGATGTCTGAAAGAAACACTGGTGTTGAGATCCAACGCTTTCCACAGGCCCACAGAGAAATTTTCCAAATTGGCTACAGAAATGAAAATTTAGGCATTTTTTTTGTAATATTAACCAAATTGGTGCTAGCCAAATCGATTGCCAAGTAAATTAAAAGATGGCGCCACTACGACTAGCATAAGAAAGCTAGAAAACTGGCTATAAAACTGGAAAACTGCCAATTTGAAAGAGGAACTGCTTGCAATTTGAGGTCCAAAAAGGAAATATATAGCAATTTGTCATCGCTAATAAAAAACATAATAATACGCACACACACACACACACACACACACACAAACACATCCGGAAGAGAGCAACCACTTCCTCCCCTAACGCGTTAGCATGTAGTCCGAAATTGCGTTTTAGGACGCCAATATCAAAAACTTTCCATGTACAATCAAAAATGCGTTTTTAGAGCTTCTATTTCGAAACTTTGTCGAAGAGCGTCCACAAATCAAACAAGTTCCTAATGCTCCTTACAGAAATAACTTGAAATTGCGTCTTAACAAAAAAAGCTTTTTATTTTAATGTCTAAAATGACACCCGACAACTCTGCACACTCTTAAAAGCCAGGGTGTGCAAGCGAAGTTATATCCTACATTTTTTAGAAATTTTCAGAGCAATATGGTTGATGAACCAGTGTTAATGTCGTGAAATTGATGTGCATTCATAATGCATCATGACTTTTTTTTTTTTTTTCTGAAACTTAACACCCTCAATTTACTCGCTTTATGGAGCCGATTGGTTTGAAAATCACGGATCAAAATTCACTCATATAAGTCGGCAAAACGTTGGGAGTCGGTCGGCAAATTTAATCTCAACACCCCCCCAACCGAACTTGCTTCGCGACGGCCCTGACAGCACTTAGTAACATAAAATAACCAATAGTATAAAACACATAAAATTCTTTAAAAGAAATACTGCAGAGATTTAACGAGAGAGTAACATTCTGGCCATTTAGTTAATTCATAGTTTAATAGCTACATTTAACAAAGTTTTAAAGGTTTTTAAGCATTTGTAAATGGAATTTTTTTAAAGTAAATTTTGTCTAAGATTGATGAGCGTCCAACAAAGCAGAGGGTCTGTGAACGTATCCGTTTTTGTGTGGTCTTGTTGATTGAAGACATGTTTAGCTATTAAAATCTCTCGAGGATTACAAATGCTTATAAATGGGGACCAACAAAGTACCCTTTTAATTGAATCAGGGCGCTGAGAAGCAATCTTAGCCTAGTCAGAAACTAGGGGCCCGGCGATTAGGGGGTAAGTATATGACTGGTGGAAGTTTTATGGGGGAGGGAAGTGCTAATGAGAGTCTTGTTTTCAAGTTTGTTTTGCAGCTAATGAAAATTTGAATTGTCATTTTTTTTTTTTTTTTTTTTTTTTTTTTTGTACTTTTTCAAATTTTCACTTGTTTAAAAGGGAAAAAAACTTTTTTTTGCCATTTGTGAAATTAAAAAAAAAAGAAAACTTTTTTTTTTTGTTTTACATTATAAAACATTTCGGGTTTCGGGGGGGGGGGGCTGGATACGGCTTTGTGTGTAGTTCAAATGTTTGTGTTGAGTTGTTAACTTTTTTTAGCTATTGCATACACTAGAATCATTTTTTACCAATTTTTCGATCATCCGCAGAATTCTCTAATCCGCGACTATCGGACCGCCTATTCCGCTGATAATCAGGAGTTTAGTTTATTGTATGAATTAAAGAAAATTTTATAATTGAAAAAGATTCAGATTTTAATACAAAACATATTTTTAGCCAAAAGTGTTAATAAAGCACCTCGAATTAACCGGAACCTCGGACTTCTGAGACTCGGATTTTCGAGACTTCAATGTATTTATTTCTTGTTTGCGGAACATTTGCGTGCAGAAAATGGCAATTATGTCGTTTAAATCGCGAACTTTTAGTATTAGATATTTGAAATTGTAGCCATCTGATTTCTTCTTTTTTTTAAATTACCCATTGCTAGGGTGATTCAGAAATGTATGGAAAAAATAAACTTTGTATTTTTGTGCGTCTTACCCTCTTATTTTGTGCCACTATATACACTGATTATTTGTGCAAATGTTTGACAAAATATATTAATATTTAGAGGTTGCTCAAACGCCTTGAAATTTCGTGATATTGACAAAAACGTGAACGTAAATGATATCTATGGGAAAAAAGTAGCCTTTGTATTTTTGTACGTCTTACCCTCTTATTTTGTGCCACTATATACACTGATTATTTGTGCAAATGTTTGACAAAATATATTAATATTTAGAGGTTGCTCAAACGCCTTGAAATTTCGTGATATTGACAAAAACGTGAACGTAAATGATATATATGGGAAAAAAGTAGCCTTTGTATTTTTGTGCGTCTTACCCTCTCATTTTGTGCCACTATATACACTGATTATTTGTGCAAATGTTTGACAAAATATATTAATATTTAGAGGTTGCTCAAACGCCTTGAAATTTCGTGATATTGACAAAAACGTGAACGTAAATGATATCTTTAGAAAAACATAACCTTTGTATTTTTGTTCGTCTTACCGTCTTATTTTGACCTTTATATACACTGAATTATTTTCTCAAAATTTTAGTAAACTATATTTACATTTAGGAGTACTTCAAATTTTGTGGTAGTGGCACAAATTCGAACGTAAATAATAATAATAAAGTTACTTTATTGCTTTTTAGCCTACTTTCCCGTTAAAAATAAAAGAGACGAAAAAAGCATTAAAATTGGCTTAATGCATCTAAAAAATGTCGCCAAGTCCAAAAAATATCGCCAAGTCCAAAAAATATCGCCAAGTTCAAAAAATATCGCCAAGTAAAAAAAAGTCAAAAAGAAACAAAAAAATGAAATAAATATCGAAAAATTAAAAATTTGAAAGTAGGGTATTGAGATGGGGAATTTGTGCGTCGGTCGGTCGGTCTGTCTGTCTGTCTGTCTGTCCCCCCCTAATAACTTTTGAATGAACATTCCGATTTGGACAAACTTTTTTTTGTTGGAAAGATCTCGGCGAGTACAGCTCATTCCCATATTTGATTTTTTGATTTGAACAATTTTTGGTTCAACTTTGAGCCGTTCAAATAACCGGTCCCACGATGCTAACTTTTTAATGAACAGTCCGATTTGAACAAACTTTTTTTTGTTGGAAAGAACTTTTCAAGGATACTTCATTCCCGTATTTACATTTCCGATTTGAACAATTTTTCGTTCAACATTGAACCGCTCAAGCAAGCTGTCACCCCTAATAACTTTTGAGTAAACAGTCCGAAAAAAAATGACTGACTGTGCAGACGATTTTTTGTTTATTTATTCATTTGTTTTATTAAATTTATTATTATTATTATTATTTTTGGCAGACGATTTTTTTTGTAACAAAAATGTTTCATTCACGAGGGCATTTTATTCTTTATTTATATTTAACAACTGGCAACGGATTAAAAGTGAAATTCGAGACATTTTATCAACGGACGAGTTTTTTTTTTCTTTTTTTTTTTCTTTATTTTTTTCTTTCTTTGATAAAATGTGTTTTGATGTACTTTGTACTTTTAATTTTTTTTTTTGAAAACAATTGAGGAATTTTCTACGGAAGAACTGTAACAGTTACATTCTTTAAAAGGTGCGACAAAGCTTTATTTATTCATTTATTTACTTTTTATGTGTCTATTTCATCTGATGAGAGGGGTATATTTTGCTTTTAGAAATCAGCTTCAAGTGCTAAAAAGGTATGTTTGACATAATTTTTAGTCTTAGATAATCAAGAGAATAATGATCAGATGCTAGAATGCCGATGTCGATGTACGGGAAAGTAGGCTCGTTTAGTTCTTGACAGAACTTCTTGTTTATATCTCTGAAGAAAAAAAGCGTGCAGTCACAAAATGAACTATATATCTGAAAAACCAATAAAATGCTGAAAAGTATGAAAACTAATCAAATACGAAAAAAATATAAAAAACAAATTTAAATGCATGAAATATATAGTAATTCGCTCATTAATTCTTGCAATACTTTTTAAGGTTACTTTTTTACAACTTTGAAACCTTTTCTATGTTCCTGTACCACTTCAAGAAGACATTGTCCTTGTTTTTCGTCGTTAGTGATAGTCTTAACAAACGCTTAAATAAGGGCCATGCCACGCTCCGTATTGTCGTTTACAATCCTTAGTTTCTTTGGTAGTACAAAGCCTTGTTGATAGCTATCTTGAAGATTCCAATGCTCAGGACCAAATAGCTGATATATTTTGAGTTTCTTCTTTACATGAATAAGGATGCTGAAAATGTTCCAAATCATTTTTCAGTGCATGCACAAAAAGGGTTGCTGAACCCAGCTCTTAGATATTCTTTCCCATTAACGATAAGAATGTGAAAGAAATCACATTCATATCGCACCCTTGCTACAAAAGTGCCACAACACAAAAAACTACGTTTCCCAGGAATTGCAAAAACCTGTTCCCGGCTGACTCTGCAAATTTTAGTATTTTTCAATTTGTCAATATGAAGACCGATACATCTCAAACTATGATCGTTAGTTACGCATGTTACTCTACGACGGCTGGACGACAACTCAAAATGTGGCATTTCAGTGGAAGGGATCCTATGCATCTTGATAACAACAAAACGCCATAACTGCCCTTTGGGGGCTGATTTTTCAATGCAACTTCTGGCTCTTTTGAAGATTGGTAGAGACGTGTTAACTACGTCTAAAGACGGTCATAACTCAAAAATTACAATTTTTTAGTTATGGCACTTTTGTAGCAAGGGTGCGATATGTTACGAATACCTTTTCGTTGTCCGGCTGCAAGTTTGCACTGGTTGTGAAATATCCATAACTTGAAGCCATAAAGAATCTTTGACACAGATATAACACGAGGAACCGCTCCTGGGACACGAAAACATACACCAAGAGAAGGTGTTCCACTCAAGAAAATCGTTCTAAACTCTAGTATCTTCCTTGGACACTTCTTTTACATAGGTCATCAGAAGTTGACTTTGCGCAACTTCCATTACTAGTGGCACGTTGCTCTGAATTGGCTACCAACTCCTCAACCTCATCGTTTCTCACTCCAGGTTTAAAAGTAGAATGTTTTATACTTGGCTATGATTGCTGAAACCACTTAAAAAGTAGAATTGCAGATCCAATGGCAGTATGGATCCACGCAATTGCGTGAACACCGCATTTGACATTGCACGCAAATACCCCAATTCTACCTATTTCTTGGTTTATCGGTTAAAATACCGAGAGACCAAGACTAGAATAGACTTCGGTTGTAATACCACAGAAAACACAATGTCTACAATATAATGGCGGAAAGCGCAATATAAAAGTTGCTTCCCTAGTTTTTTTCCCAAGTATCGAAACACATACCACGTACGAGCTCAGTAAGTTCCCATTTATCTAACTGGGTATCGTACAGCAGCATTTGCCGTAGCAATTCCAGTGCCTGACTAACTTACTAGAACCCAGAAGTAAATCATCAATGCTTGTTGTCCTGATAACTGATACTGGTATGAAACCCGCCGATCCTCCTTCATTTTCCCTATATATTTTGCATAAGTGTTTCGTTCCAGTGAACTATCAAAGGAAGTCATAGATTTAAACGACTTTTGTAAGTTAACGGCCGATTCAGAGCGAATAGTTTGCCTTTACCGTTTTATGGACGTTGTCAAATCCTCCCCATTTTGACTATTACTTTGTACTGTAGCAGCTACTATCAAAGTGGCTTTCTGTCACTTATATTGGGCACTGTCTAGAGTGGATGCTAGGTGTTTTAGCCGAATAAACTCATACACCTCAAACAACCGAAAGAAAACAGAAACCACAGCACGAGCTTGCAGCTGCATTTTCTACCCAAACTCAGGTAAGAGAAGATGCAGCTTTGGAGGGGGAGGGGGAGGCTGGTCGTTACAACTCACTTTGAGATATTATTTGAGTGACTAATTACTTAGTAGAAACTAACATTTTAAAGTATTCCATTTTATATGAAGAACAATTATTTCGGGTAATGAAGTTATATACTCCAACTCTTGAAATTGCTAATTTTCAACAGAATTCGATCGCGTTGAGCGACCTCTAAATATTATTCAATTGTGTCGTCTGGTTGCAAAACCGATCATCTCCAAAACAGAAAATTTTTCAGGAGAGACGATTTTTTGTCACACCTAGGGAATTTAAGATAGAATCCAAATCTCTTGTTGTTAATGTGTCACTAGGATAGTAGGTTTTAAAGCACCATAAGAGAAACTGGGGGAAGGTGCAGGGAGGGGAAAATTCAAAATTATAGTTTGGATTTGGCTGGTTTTGCAACCCATTTTGGAGTTGACCGGTTTTGCAACAAACTAAAGCTTAAAATATGTACAAAATTGACTTTAAATAGCGGGGTTTTAGCCAAGAAAAATCATTCACAATGTTTCTGTGTAACAACTTTATTTTAGGTTGAGTAAACTTATAAAAATATATATATATACAAGGTGGTTATTAATTAACGTGAGGTGTTTGGAGCCCTGTATCGCGTGAAGTACTGGGGGAAATATTGCCAAAATTCATGGGCACACATATTAGACCATGGGTTTTAGATTTCTGAAATAAAAAAAAAGTTTAAAAAATGGCTACCAGAGGCAGGGACGTCATTTCAAGTTTTTCCAGGGGGGGCAAAGGGTAAAAACACAATACAATTTTACCAGAAAACAACAAAAACCACGCCCACTTATACGTAAATACATTGATTTCTGAAAGTGAGGGGGGGTGGCGAATGACCCCCCCCCTGCCCCCCCCCCCTAAATGACGGCCTGACCAGGGGAAATGTTGGCACTGCAAAAGTGTATTACTCTGATTGTCGAAGAATTAAGTGCACTGACAAAATATGCATCCATTTTTATTTGCAAAAGTGACTTCTTTATCACAAATGTAGTTCAATATGATTACCATTGTGAAGTTGCAAGAGCTGGATAAGATGCACAAAATTTTTCACGGCAGCTCGTAACATGTCAGAATTGATATCTCTGACTTTTAAAGTTACAATGTCTTTTAAGCTTGCTGTATAAGAAACACGTCTTTAATGACTTAATTGGCTTGACTTTAGAAACTGTATTCACGATTTTCTCCATTACTACACGTTTAAACACAACTTTCATTGAGCAACAATAACATGTAAACAAACTAAACTATCGTCAAGACGTGATATTATAAGCGGGAACATTAGTGCCACCTGCCTACCTGTTGAATTTGGAGATGACCGGTTTTGAAAAACACTGTCGAGTGGATGTGGCCGCTTTTGCAGCACATTGGGGTTTTCTAACCCCCAAAACGCATTGATTTGACCTGTTTTATTGTGGTTTCTCATTGCCAATGGGTGGGAATATTAGTAAAGGACTTAGTACCATAAAAAAAGAGTTTTTCCAAAATTGAGGAGTTGGCCGGTTTTGCAACTAGACGACACAATTGAGCTAAAATTTTACATACATCACATTCATGAATAGTGTAAAAAAACTGCGGGGTAAGACCAAAGAAATTCAAAAAAAAAAAAATTTTTTTTTGAATCACCCTACCATTGCATGCATAAAATCGTTTTTTTTTTCTTCTTCTTTTTTCTGCTCTCGGTGGAGGGTGTGGCCAAATGGGGACCCCCCCCCCTGCGAGAAAAAAAATCATGAAAAATTTTTTTTGACTGTAAAATCTATATCTGAGTGATCAATTGAACCCACGCATAGTGTTTTTTCAATATATTTAAAAAAAAAGTAAGGTCTTGCGCAATGTACTTATACTTCCGCGCAACTGTAAGTGAGTTTAGTTAGATTGATTGTCCCTGCATTATTTAATGAAAACTTTTGCGCTCTTTTTCAAAAATACGTCAGTTCAAGCAGCAAAAATAAAAATAATTAGAAATTGTTTTCATATATGCTGCACCTCAGATATCAATGGATTTCAAATATATATGTTGGCATTGGTGGTGGAGTGGAAAAGTCAAAATCATTGAATGCGAAGAATATGTGGAGGGCAATAAATGCAATCAGCAAAGCAAGACTCATAGTTTTTAAATTAATGTGATCGGACTGGGAATCATAGGGTCATGTGTTTGACCCCGAAGTCTCCAAAACTCACCAAGCAATCTTTAAATTCATGAGTCCGAAAACCCTGTGGTTAGTCTCTGTCTCTCGCAGTTACTACGAGTGCATATACGTTCCATGAGACTTCCTCTGCCTTACAAAACAACGCTTAACTTGGAAGCTGGTGCTGCCATCTGTCGACAGTAAAGTCGAAATTATGTCCTATGGGCTCTTGAGTTCTTTAATCATGACTCGCTACATCTACATATAATAGGATCTTGGGCCTCCGAAGGGATAGAGGTATCAGCAAAAACTTAGCTTTTACTATAGGAAAATAAGCACAATAAAAATAAATTAAATTACCTATTTATAACTAAAA
>JAXGGA010005047.1:0-81833 GCA_038373865.1 Uloborus plumipes
ACATTAGAGGGAGTCAAGAGGGTCAGCTGCCTCCCCCTCCCCCCCAGCTGTAAAATTTAGACCATTGAGACCATCTAAATGATCTAAGCTGTAAAACATCAATATTTTTTATAAAGGTGGCGTGTTTATATGGTTAGTGTTATTCTATTTCATAAGTCACTAAATCAAAAAAAAAAAAAAATCAACTTCATAACATATGATTGCGCAAGTTGAGTGAATTTCTATAGCTTGATCCGCCATGGAAAATCCTTACTACTGGTATAGCTTGACAACTGAGAGATAGTAGGTGACCTTGAAGCTGACTGCTTCATTTTTTTAGGTAGCATTAGAGAGATCACGCAGTCTGTAAAAACTATAATGAACGAAGAGAGTTAAAAATTGCTTTTTTTACTGATTCTAGTCAACAAGCAAAACAAAACGAGAATGGTCCGGTTCCGCTTAAAGGTCACCCACTATCATCCATGGTCAAGCTATATCATACAGGATAATTGAACTTAACTTGTAGACACGATGTGCTTACGATTAACATTTTGCTTCAATTTAGTAGAACGCCCTGTGCAATCTCATTTCTCATCTCTATGTTTACACCAGGCCCGTCATTTCAAGTTTTTTCAGGGGGGGGGTCAAAAGGTGCAAGCACAATTCAATTTCATCGGAAAACAAAAACCCACGTCCACTTATAGGTAAATACATTGATTTTTCAAAGTCAGAGGGGGGCAATTGACCCCCCCCCCCCTGTCCCCCAAAATGACGGACCTGGTCTACACTATGCTTTAAATATCACTTAAAGATACGTAAAATACATTGACATAAAGATAAATTTTGTTATTTTATAAAATTCAGTTTTATTACGGAGTGACGAAAGGAAAAAAAGTTTCGCTAAAATGCGAAACGAACGAAAATGCATTTTTATGGTCCGGAATGCATCACTTCTACTTTTTTCTTCAATCCTATCACTTTTTCTCCACTTTTTCACTCCTGCGTGTAGAAATGAAAAAGTGCGAAAAGAGCTGAAAATATAGAACTCGTAAAGAAAAAAAAATGGCGACGGGAAGTGAAAAATGAAAACACTTTAAAAGAATACTAGATATTAATTCTCGATTTTTTGAAAAGATTTTGTTACATTTGTTGACTTGTAAACAAAAAAATGGAATTGAAACATTCTCAGACAAAATGGAACAAAAAGGTATTTCATTTCAAAAGAACATTTCGTGAAAAAAATGGATGTTTTTTTTATTAGTCAGGATAAACATTTCCTTCCCTGGCATTTATTCGCAACTGGTATTCTAATATGAAGTTGGAACAGAAAACAAACAACGAAATGGGAAATACTTTCAGGAAAGCAAAATAACATTACGTGAGGAAAGAAAAAAATAAATATATACATGCACTTGCATTTCACGAGGCACTGTCGCAGAAAATGTGAAGCAGTAATTTATTTAAGCACTCCATTTTTACAATTCTATTCAAAATTTCAAGAAAAAAAATAAAAATTCGTTTC
The DNA here is from genome assembly GCA_038373865.1 of Uloborus plumipes. Classification (NCBI taxonomy): domain Eukaryota; kingdom Metazoa; phylum Arthropoda; class Arachnida; order Araneae; family Uloboridae; genus Uloborus; species Uloborus plumipes. The sequence goes on from JAXGGA010005047.1 coordinate 1,502, forward strand.
TTCTTCGTAAATTATGTTTACGTAAGCGTTGTTTTGTATGATATATGCGGGGGGATTCAAAGTAGGGTGACAACTGTGCAGAGAGATGTAAAATTCATAGTGTCTTGGAATCCCTCTACTACCGAGGGCTTTAATGGTGCCAATTGTGTTGGTACAACCCTTCTAGCAATCATCTTTTTCGTAGGAATGTATGAGCGTAAATGTCTCGTTGTGACATAAAGAAAAAGACAATATTACATTGTTTATTTTCAGCGACGTAGTCAAATTTTTCTTTTAACATCAGGAATTTTCGAAGGTGTTGAGAATTGTAATATTAATGCAATATTAAAAAGTGAAAAATTGTTAGTAGCAAATATAAAATGTAATGTCTTCTTTTCTTGCGAACTAACTGGTACTTCTCACATTTTATCAGTTGCAATAGATATTTGATTGTTTATCAAAATAGCTGGTACTGTCTGTCTGCGTATTGCGCTCCTGGCAGTCACGATTGCTTCCATTTGAAAAAGGGGTGATAGGATAAGGAGACGCACTTGCCGGGGTTTTCGCTTCTTACTTCCTGTTGAATGTTACTTCGCATTTCCCCCCTATTTTGAGAAAATCCGAAGAGACCTCTGGCATGCGCAAATGAGAGGAAGGTTTTACGATAAAAGATTAGACAGTACAACTATAGTGGAATCGCCTTTTTCACATGAATGCGCGAGTTTAAAAGACTCGTTTAGACAAAAATGAATACAGAGTATTTCATATTAAGCGGGACAAAAATAATAACTGAGACCTAATACTGTAATCTTTGTATTTAGCTGATATAAATTGATTCTGAAACTACGTTCTAATTTTCTTTAGTTATGTATTTTTTTTTTTTTAATAGATCAAATCTTAATGCTCACTTAGAACAAGAATGGTCAAGATATTTCGTCATTTAACTTTGAATTTTTCTCACCAAGTTAAAATTTTTATTCGCAGAAATAAAATATTTCAGATTTTTGTTCTTTCGCTCTGTTTTTAGTTAAGCATGTTAATATGCCTTGCTGAATAACAAGTCATTATTTACTTTTTATTAAGTACATTTTTGTTCCTAGCCGCTAGAGGTTTTAGCTCATCAATCTGTTAGTACCTATTTTGTTGTGTACGCTGAACTGTTGACATTTTGAAGCCCCTTGGAAAAAAAAGGTGCAATTTCCCATACAAAATTTAAATGTTAATAATCAGCTAATTGTTCGATGTTTGTTACTGGAGCTGTGGGATTGATTAAGTAAAGAGCACTTATTTAAATAATAATCTTATTCATAATTGCTTCATATTTAATTACGCTTCCAATGTTTAATTCCTTTGATACTTATTGTTAAAATATTTCATGTTTTTTTTTTTTTTTTTTTTTTTTGTTTATTCCTCTCCATGCAGCAGAATAATTGAAAACTGTACTATGTATTATTTCCTAAACTGTGATAAATTGTGCTAGTTTAGGTAGATTTTGGGAAATAATAGTTGCATTAAATAATTCTGATTAATATTGCAGTAATTTCACTTTTGAGGAGGAATAGCTCAAATTTCTAGGTAAGAATACATTTCAGTTTACATGAATTTTACTTCTGAGAATTTTGGGTTAAGATACGTTTTGCGAAAGATTGCTTCTTTCTCTTTAACCACCTTTATTTAAATTCACTTTACTTTTAATAAATTTTTCAGATAAATGATTTTTCGTCGTGCCAATGGTGACACTTAATTTCCCAGGTGGCCACCTTAAGAAAAATATGTTAACTAATGCAGTAGTATAATTTCCTGTGCTCCGCTACATTCTTATTTTTAACAATACATTTTGTTCCAATACCATTTTCTTACAATCCAGACCAAGTAAACCATCACAGATTTGGATCAAAAAAAGTTTTATTCTGATTACCCCCCCCCCCCTTTTTGTTTGTAATTTTTCATTTATGCTAATACTACAGGGTGCCCAAAAATAATTGACGGCAAAATTTATTTGTGCATAATTTATATTCAAGATGTTTTTTACTGTTAGCTACACTTAGGGCGCGTTCAGAGTACGCACCCGAGCTTCCCGGGAAGCCCGGGTTCTTCCCATAGCGTTCACAGCAGCCATTTGGAAGGCCCGAACTTCCCAAATGCTGTCCAGAGTAGACGCCCGAGCTTCCCGGGCTCAAGCACAAGCAGCCCAGGAAATTTAGCTGGGCAGATAGGTCACGTGTTTGGGCGTTTAGCAAAGGATGATGCTCATTGGCTGAAATTTATTGCTCTTTCGTCTGCTAGGATTTACGAAGAGTGACTAAAACAAAATCTTGAAAATACACACACAATAGTCAAAAATACGCACGCTATTTGCTGTGATGAATCTGAAATGATATATTTCCTTGAGAATCGGTCATTGCAGGAACAATCCTGTCAGATAAGCGAGATCGATGAAATTCTTTATTTACTGTTAGGCCTATTTCATCGTAAATTCCTTCACTTAAAATAACATATTTCTCATTAAATTCGATAAGTCATTTCGATCCCACGCTCAACCATGGCGGTAGATGAACAATAATTGTCGCCAAGGTTAAGAATGGTATCATTTTGGGCCAAAATATAGGAGCAAATGCAGGATTGTTCCTGCATTGACCACCATGTCTCTCTGCTGTTGTGTCCGCCATGTTGTTTCTTCTCGAATGGCACAAGTGCTGTCCAGACCACAACTTCTCGGGCTCGGCCCGGGAAGCTATTTATGACGTCACGGCTTAAACTCCCGGGCGAATACTCTGACGCAGCCATAATAGTTTTAGTTTAATTATTTGAGCAATAGTGCAGACGATTCCTTGAAATAAAATCCGCTTTATTCTTTGCATTATCAAGATGGACGCTAAACGCCGTTTAATTCTCGAATTGCATTTAAAAGGTATTGCGGAATTGTGATTTTAAAAAAATTGAAGGATTTAAATGTGTTAAAGAGATTAATTGAAAGAACTTCCAAATTGTTTAAAGAAACAGGTAGTGTAAAAGTAAGGCATAGTGGTGAGAAAAGCGAAGTGTGCGAATAAAAAAATTAATAAAATATGCCCATGAAAGAGTGCCTCTGTATAGGTGCATGCCGCTGCAGAAGCCTTTCCAAAAAGATTGCCATCTGTGGTTACAGTTAAAGGCGCGAGATAGGGAAATCATTTCTTAAACATTGATTAACAATGATGTTACTTTCATTAAACATTCATTTTATCATCATAGAAAAATTTGTATTACAGTAATAATATTCTTTTGAACCGACAGTTATTTGTGGGCACCCTGTATATTACTGTTCTAAAATAAAACCAGTTTGCCAATATGCTTTTTTATTACTATTATTTTTTTTTTTTTTCGCATTTAGAAATTGAGCTCAACACATGGTTCACCTTTGGAACACTATGTTTCGAAGGTGGCCTATAGATCTTATCTTTAATTATTAGACTTTTTTTTAATCAAAAATTTTAAACCAAATATTATAAATTAAGTTCACGGATAACAATTTCTCCTAGCCTTTGCTTTCTTATCTAAACCGTCCTGATAAAAATTGCATACCAATTGACATAATTTTCTATTGCTTTGTAAAACAATGCAACTCAAACATTCATTGTAATTTCGCAATTCCATAACTATTGTCTAGATTAAAATGGAAAACCTGAGCACAATACTTCTAAAAATCTAACTCTACGCTGCAATGTTTTTAAAATATCTTTTTCGTTTTTTTAACATAATTTATCACAACTAGCAAAAATGGAGACTGAATGAAATAATAGGCATTGTGTAATTTCTTCTGATCACACAAAGTGAGATTAATACACGAAAGAGCAAAAATAAACTTCTTTCAAGCAAAAGGTATTTTTTTGCCATCGATTCTCCCCCGTGAGTCTGAACTGGACATAAAATCAATAACAGTTAAAGCTAAAACTAACAGTTTGACAGAATTTGGGAAATAATATTTGCACTAAATAATTCTGATTAATGTTGCAGTAATTTCACTTTTGAGAAGGAATAGCTCAAATTTCTAGGTAAGAATACATTTAAGTTTACATGAGTTTTACTTCTGAGAACTTTGGGTTTAAGATACGTTTTACGAAAGATTACTTCTTTCTCTTTAACCATCTTTATTTAAATTCACTAGTTTCTTTTGATTACATAAAGTGGGATTAATACACGAAGGAGTAAAAATAAACTTCTTTCAAGAGAAGGTATTTTTTGATATCGATTCTCCCCTGTGAGCCTGAACTGGACATAAAATCAATAACAGTTAAGGCTAAAACTAACAGTTTGACGAGATTATCTCCAAAATAAAGTATTTTCTGCTGTAAGATAATCTAAAAGAAACCATCCAACGGCGCTTTGGCTTCTTTCATTTGCTGAGAAAAGAAACCAGACAGAACAATTACAGACTGCGTTGAGACACGCAAAAGAGAATTTTTATTCGTTTCGTCTTCCTGTCGTGTTCTACTGTGAAGAAGCTTCTTTCGGAGAATTCGAATGGTGTTCTTTTATTTTGTATGCTGAAGAGAGAAGAATAAATGGTCTTAGAAACTAACAGCTGTGAAGTATTTTGTGTCTTATTTACCTAATGCTGGGGCGTTTTTGTCAGTCACAGCTACGCCTATAGCTATTGATTGTAATAGTTTGTACATAACATCGTAACCAGAACTTTTATGAATTGAAGATTTTTGTCAATGACTATGCCTCTATTTATTCTTTAGCTAATTTGAAGAAGGGTCATGTAGGGATAATGCTTTAGGGGCCGTGGTGGACCGATCGGTAAGGCGTCGAACTCGTGCCGGGTTCGATCTTAGCCGATCAAAGACCCACTGTCTTCCCTAAGGGTGGCTGGAGGGCGTTAAAAATGCAAGTGCTCACTGAGTCCTCTAAGTAAATCAATACATCTGGGGGTTCTGGACCAGGGATTGCTCAGCTCCTGGTCTGGATCAAAAAAGCAGATCGCTATTCATCGCCCCATCCAACCGGCTAAACCACCTGTTGTGGTAGGAAAAGTAAAAAAATGTGATAATGCTTCAATAGCAAAACATCTGCATTTGAAATAATCAAAAGCTGTTTGTTTTGCAAGTGACCGACAAGGCAGCGTACACGAAAATAAAATGCCGTATTAATAGTAAACCTCTAAGAAGTTGGGATTCACGAACTTTTCTAATAATGATACAACTTTAAGTAAAATTGACAGCATTACTAAAAGGATAAATTGTACCATTACTGGTAGATTTTATGCAACTCTAGTTTACTAGCAATTTTCGTAAAGTACTGCAGCTTTTTTTTTTTTTTTAATCATTGAAAAAACCTTAGTGGACGTCCAGTTTACACTAGTTGAGGCAACGCTAACCCGGCAGCATTGCAAAGGCTTCGAAGATCCTAATCACAGTATTATGACGCTGCCAGGCTAGGTTTGCCCCAACTAGAGCCGCTATATAGACAGGCCGACGCATCAAGCTTAAGTTCGACCACTTTGGATCCAATTAATTTACTTTTACTTTCAATATTTCATTGTTGCGGAGTAGGGTTACCAGGAAAACGTTTTGGCACATTGCTAAGCTTTGCCAAATCCACGTGCCGCTAATAATTTCTCACAGTGAAAAATTACCAAAGCGCGATTTCTGGCCAGAAAAGACAACCACTCAAGCACTCAAACACGCGCTGGATCCAAAGTGGTGAAACTTAATCTTGATGAGCCGGTTCGTCTATATAGGGGCCTTAGCCCCAACTAGAGCCGCTATATAGACAGGCCGACGCATCAAGATTAAGTTTCACCACTTTGGATCCAATTCCTTAACTTTTACTTTCAAATTTTCATTGTTGCGGAGTAGGGTTACCAGAAAAAAGTTTTGGCACATTGCTAAGCTTTGCCAAATCCACGTGCCTCTAATAATTGCTCACAGTGAAAAATTACCAAAACGCGATTACTGGCCAGAAAAGACAACCACTCAAACACAGAAACACGCGCTGGATCCAAAGTGGTGAAACTTAATCTTGATGCGCCGGCTCGTATATATAGGGGCCTTAGCCCCAACTATAGAGATTTTCTAGTAGTACTGCCTTTTTCCCCAGCCTAGTGGTAATGTATTGATCTCGCGGTTTAAACTCACTCCAAGTTTGCAAATTTTTATGAAGCATAAAATCTCAACGATCCATATCGTACGATTTTTGCACAAAAATTTGTACGAATTACGATTTTTCAAAAGACATGGTTTGTGGTGAGTCATGCAACAGGTTTCGCTACCGGCCTTTATCTTGCTACGATACTATTTTGACTTGATCACATGACCCCGATCGTGATCAGTTTTACGTCAAGTTCCAAGAATTCATCCAGGAAGAAGATATTCATCCGCTGAATTTTACAGTTAAATCGTTGCAGCGCACTCTCTAATTACCACCAACCGACGCGACTTGCAACGTCAGCTGAAAGTTTCAAATTTCACGACTTATCCCCAATAACTCTAATTTATATTCACTGCTATAACTCAAATCTCACGTTCGAAATGATTCCTTCCACGAAGATGATTTATCGAAATGTCACAACACGCGCAAGCGAATTCATATTCATAAGTGGGCACAATTAAATTTGTTTGCCATCTCTGGGAATGGCACGAGAGCGGAATATCTGAATCGCCATTACAGATTCGCATCGCATTGATGTCTACGTAATAAATACCAGGCGCAGTTTCAGTTCTGGCAATTATCGGTTTTGCTCTGGATTTACATTTGTGACATTGCTTAGGAAACTGTTATTGACTGTGCTGCACTTTACTTCACTTCACACTCTCCAGGGTCCCCCGTACCTACCACAGCTTCGTGGTTTAACCGGGATAGGGCCCTGAAGAGCGCTCTGTTCTTAATTTTGAACCAGAACCTAGGGTCGAGCAAACCCTAGGGCCCAGCACCCCCAGAGGTATCGTTTCACTTGGAGGACTTTGTGACCACGACATTTTTAACGCCTCCCAGCCACCATTAATCAAGGCGGTGGATCTTTGATCGGCTGGGTTTCGAACCCGGGTCCCTCCGGACACGAGTCCGATGCCTTACCGATCGGGCCACCACGGCCCGACTGTGCTGCACTGCTGTACATCCCATGTCTTACAGAACATATGACCTGAAACAATCTTCATTGAGACATGTTATCCAAGTGGTTTGGGATTTCTTCCGATTTTAGTAAAATAAGTCTACAGGGTAATCGAATAAAGTCTAGAATGTGCTACAGATACTTTAGTCCTTTATCTTTGGAACTATAGTTAACAATAATTTTGATAGGATTTTTTGAAATAAAATATACGTTTTGGTGGAGAAATCCCTAAAAAAAGGAAGAAATTAATTTGTATTGTATTTTAGTGGTTAATTATGTAGTTGGTACGTAGTATTTCCACTAGGATTAAGGGTAGTATATAAAGGCAGATCTCGAAATGTTTCAATGGAGAGGAGATTGATTTAATTACGTAGAGTAATAAAATCAACCAATCTATGTAATCTATACATCTTCGTTTACAAACGCTAACCTCATATGTTTTCGACTTCAATTGCGAAACGTATGTTCAAGAGAACCCAAACCTCCCTTCTGCTAACATCAAAGATGGTCTCAAAATGCCTTTATGAACTTTAATAATGAAAATGTATCAGTGGTGAGTCTGTACAGGGAGGGGCGATCGCTCCCATCGCACCGCGATTGTATTCGTCCTTGGTAGTATATGACAAAAAACAAGATAGTAACATTCAAGTAAAATACAAGGAATGCTTACATCTAAAACAATATAAGGTAATAAAACCAAATTACCGACAATAAGCCATTAAAAGTAGCTCAAAGAAGCCACACACATGATATCTCTATTACAAAATAGTTTTAGAATACTATATGAGAAACTAAAAATCTCAGCAATACTAAAGAAAAATGACTTTTTATTCGTTTGTGATCTGTTGTGCTGTGAAGGATTTGCCTTCTCTATAAACAAGTCCTAATGGCATGCGTGTACTGTGGAAGTCGAACGTCACACAACATGACAATACTGTTGAAAAAAAGAAACAGCGCACTCAAATTACCAACCTAGCTGGCAGAATACAACAACAGCCAGAAATAATTGATGTTTGCATAAAATTTGACAGTTGAGCCAAAATCTCAATTATCTAGCAGAATCAACCCTGAGTGGTTGTATGGTCCTAAATAAATATGTATGAGCGTTTCAAAAATACAAAAATATTGTATGTCACGTATAAATGTTGCTACCTCAGACATCTTCTGTACCTGACATAGTGGAGAATTACCGAGTTGACCAATCAACAGCTGGGGATACTGGACAACAGTGCATCTCAGAGCTTATGTTAATTGACTGCCAGTACAGTAAAATGTGGTAACTTTAAATCTTGTTGGTTAACTTAACCTCAATTCATCGTTTTAGCAAATTTTACTTCAAAATCAATAGTATTAACCCGAATGCTGAATTCTAATGACAAGGTTATAAGCTTTCAACTTTTCATTATACAAAATAAGTAGGCAACACTGTGCACAGCTAAATTGTATAATCCAATAAATATTTCAATTGGGTGATTTGCATTTGTAAAAACTGCAGAAAAAAAAAGAAATATCCACGCTAATGAAACAAATTTTCATGACAGCGCAAACCGAATAAAATTAAACTAATTTATAATGTGTAAAAAGAAACTACGATAGAAAAATTCGCAACAGGCATCAAAGCCTACAGTTCGAAAATGAACCAACCCTTCTGTTTTGTATTCTCTGTAGCGAGTAGAACAAATAAAGTCTTTACATCACATTCAAACATTAAAAGTTCTATGCACAATTTTAATCTAGCTTCATTGCCCATACTAAAATCAGTATTAAAAATTCCCTCTGAATCATTTCAAAAGCTCGAACAGCGGCTGCATTTTGAAATTTCTTGAAAATCCATCATTTTCGCCTTATTCCTCCGCAAATTGACTCAGGCTCTTCACGACATTTGAAAATATGGAATTTAAAAATAAAAAAGAAGTTTATACATTTACGCTTAAGAGATAAAAATAGTCAGATAATACTTTTGAATTATTACGTTATGGGATTAGTTTTGTTTTGATAAACGATTTGAAATTCGTATTGTTTTTAAATTAAGACATTTGCTTATTTGAAATGCACAGTTATTGCAGAGAATTTTTCTGTTTTGGAAAAGTTAATCGATTTGGATTGTCAAATGTTAATTTTCTTTATAACGACATCATTCTCCATTATTTTAATTAACAAATGCTTCAATATTCCACTTTTAATTCTTTGTGTAAATAGAGTACTGTTGAGTTTTACGTAATATGCAGTTTTAATCAACAAAAGATGACAAAATGCATCAAAAAAGACTTTTCTCCAGCTATTTTTGACATAAATGGATACAATGGAATTTTTAAAAGTAAATTTTGAAAGCGATAAAATTTTGCTTGAAAGCAGCATTCGTGCTAATTTTTGTTTTTTAAACTATCACGATTGTTTTCTGCTTTTATTTGACCATCATTGATGTTCCTTCGATTTTTCAGACTGCCATAGCGACGAGAAAAAAACTAGCCCGTAGTTTTTAATATTTTTTTAGAGAGACTAATTTCCGTCGTCGTGGTTACATATCGTCTACGGTTTGCGTTCATTCATAATTTGATGCTGTATCCCTTTGCATCAGAAAATCAGGATGAAAAAGCGATTTTTGAAGATGGGATTTTTTTTCAACAAAAACAAAAAGCATTTAATAAATACATGTCTTTTCAGTCATTTCTTAATTTAAAAAAGAAATAAAACCAACAAATAGCACTTAAAAAACAGAAACTGCGTTTTCATTTAGGAGTTTCAAGTACAAACAAGCCCCTCCAAACTGAAGGGAAAAGTATTTGACTGTATAATTCATTTAACACTAAGAGATCATTATTCACTTTCGTTAAAACTCGATAAGATAAGAAAGATAATGATGAATTACTTCCTTTAAAAGGGGTTACGCTTATTTCTGTCATTCAAAAGATTATTGCAAAAATGTTCTCTTTCGATTTTTCTTTAGTCATAAAAAATTGTTTATTTTCGTCCTTTGTTTCAAAACAAAGGGTGGCATTTTTACAGATTATTTTACAAGCAAGAGCTCTGTGAGGGAGACTGGGATTCACCCCCCGTCCTCCCAAAAAATAACCTAGGTTTTACTACTATTGCCAATCCTAGAATTGTAACATATAGTAGGGGGTGGTAAAATATTTTTGGAAAAAATAAATAGAACCGACTTCAGTTGGAAATTGCTCTAAAAAGTAAAAAATAATTTTTTTCTTTGAACACCATCGAAGCTACTTTTAAACATAAGTTTTAAAGTCGGCGCAAAAACGATAGGTAAAATGATATTTAACCATATTTTGCCAACATTTTTCAGAGAAACCATTGAAAATTGAAAAGCAGAATATTTGTACCATTACACGAATGTGTGGCAATCAATGAAATGTATCCATTAAAATTTATATTTATAGTTGAATTGTAGTTGCGTATGATTCTATACATTGTTTTTGCGCAAACTTCAAAACTTATGTTTAAAAGTTGTTTCGATGGTGTTCAAAGAAAAAAATTATTTTTTACTTTTTAGAGCGATTTCCAACTGAAGTCGGTTCTATTTTTTTCCAAAAATATTTTATTTCATTCTTTTTAGTGTAAATGCACTTAAAATAATCAAAATATAGTTAAAAAAAACCATGCAGCTGTTCAAAACAATCCTTGCAGCAGACCTGGACTCGATCTCATTCCATCAGGAACTTCAACCTGACACGTTTAACCACTTGACACGTTGACCATCGGGTTGCTCATTGAAGTGAGGATTTACGATTGCACATATTGTTTTAAATAACATGAAATTTTAGTTTTTCAATCATAACTTTTTTTCTAGTGAACAAATATCGCCATATGAGTACATGGTACCTAAGTTATACCATCTCCTATCGATTTTAAAAAATCGTCCAAATCGGTTCAGTATATCAGATGTTATGTGCGAACAAACAAAAAAAACATACGCTTTGAATTGAGAACGTCCCCCTTTTTTGAAGTCGGTTAAAAAAGCAATGCCATTCTTTTTTTTTTCCAAATAATTTTTTTTTAAGTTTTTATTTTTAATCAATTATGTAATATCCTTCGCAATCATCTACTTTTCCCATGTGGTGTAAAGCTGTTCAAAATGCCCCAAAACCAATTATTTTTCTGCGAAACATCCGAAGGCGACATTTTGAATATCAGCTTTTTTTTTTTTTTTTTTGCCACACCGCGATCGAAAAAAACGGAAATTCGGTAATCAGGTAGTGCAAACTCAAGTGAAGCAACCCTCCGAAATTCATTAGTTTTCTTCCAGGGTTTCTTTTGAGCAATGTTGTCTTGCATGACCGTGTTTTAAAATCACGGCTTTTAACAATCGTTGAAGTATGCTCGCACAGTATTGCAACATTTGATTTCACTTTCTTCCAACCTTTACAATGCTTTCTAACCAAAAGACTTAAAAATTTAGCTGGTATCCGAATGCCATTCATCTCTAGACATTTTGCTCCTAAAACAGTTGATTTTTGACGATGGGAGGTAGAAAATTTGTACACTGGATAGCAAAAGGAGGTTTAAAGAGATGGCAATTACATCATTCACTAAAAAGAAAAAAGTAAAAAAGCGATGTAAAAGCTAAAATGCATGTGTGTGTGGTTTGAACACTATTTTTTGATCCTCGTCTATATTTGGAAGTACTGTTATGACCACACACCACCCTCTGGCTGCGGCGGTGATTAAACTTTCTATAAAATAATGACTTTTTCTTCTTTTGCATCAGAGCTAAAACAGTTCTAAATAGAACATTTTATAGTTATAAAAAGGCAGTATCTCTCCGCTAGAAAAATATTTAAACTAAATCTCCTTGAAAAAAAAAATTTTTTTTTTTGAATCAAAAAACAGCTGAAAACAATACCCTAGCAGCATCATCTCATCGGCCGATGATCGGCCATTCATCGAAACCCGATGAAATTCTCATCGGCCGATGATCCAATATGTCTCATCGACCGAGCAGAATCCGAGCAGCAAAATCCGATGAGAATACGATGAGATTTGAAGCAATTTACGAGCAGAACAGTCCCGTGCCGAGGAATTTCATCGGGAAACTTGATCGGAAGGATATTGTTTTCCGATGGAATATAGCTCATCTTATTTTCATCGGGAAAGTTGATCGGAAGGATATCGCTTTCCGATGAAAAGTAGCTCATCGAAAACCGTGCTCGGATACTGATCGGAACGATGTCATCGTGCGTTACAGAATCAGTTTACGAGGAGTTTGTTGATCGGTCGAGCAAAATCCGATGAGTTGATGCTACTTGGGTATTAAATTAAATGATTGAATAATGTGAATTTCTTCGTTTACTACCTAGCTAAAAATTAATAGGTATTTGCACATAATTTCTTTTTATACTATCAATAAATCAGGACACAATGCACAGAATTTTTTCTATCCATCCAAAAGAAAATAAGGATCTAAAATTAAAATACAGATATTATGTTTCCGTTCACTCCAGCTGACCCAACTATATCAAAACAACTGGTGGTTGTTTATGCCACCTCTGTAAGCCACCGTTATTACTCTCAAAGGACCTCGGACACGATGCACTGAATTTTAGGTATCAATTCAACCAAAAAAAAAATAAATAAATAAAGACCTAAAGTTGAAACACTAAAATTCCGTTTCCATTTACCCCAGTTGACTTAACTAAACTAACTGGTGGATCTCTAAGTCAACTCACTAATTCACCTTTATTACTCTAAAATGGTATTGCCTCGGACTATTGCACATAATGTTACGTATCAACTCATCCAAAAGAAAATAGCGACCTAAAGTTGATACTCAGCTTCTGTTTCCATTTACCCCAGTTGACTTAACTAAACTAACTGGTGGATCTCTAAGTCAACTCACTAATTCACCTTTATTACTCTAAAATGGTATTGCCTCGGACTATTGCACATAATGTTACGTATCAACTCATCCAAAAGATAATAGCGACCTAAAGTTGATACTCAGCTTCTGTTTCCATTTACCCCAATTGATAAAACTGCATTAAATTAACTGGTGGCTCTTTAAGCTCACCAAACTCACTAAGTCACCTCTATTACTTTTACTTTAAGTATTTAAAAGGGTGTCTGTGTGATGGCTCTATGAACCTACGTTATCACTCTCAAAGTACCTAGGACACAATGTTCGGAATGTTATGTATCAATTCATAAAAAGATAAAAGAAGGACTTAAAGTTGAAACACTAAAATTCCGTTTCCATTTACCCCAGTTAATCACTCTATATTAAAATAACTGGTGTTTTTTTTTTAACCATCTCTCTAAGCCACCGTTATTACTATCAAAGAACCTAAGGCACAATGCATAAAATGTCATGTATCCGACAGAAAATAAGGATCTAAAGTTGAAACACTGAAATTCTGTTTTCCTTTATTTAACCCCCAGTCGACCTAACTATGTCAAACCAACTGGTGGTCCTCTAAGTCAACTCACTTAGTCACTTTTATTACTCTCAAATGCTATAGTCTAGGACACGATGCACAGAGCGGTATCAACTCATCTAAAAGAAGAGAAGGATCTAAAGTTGAAACACTAAAATTATGTTTACATTTACCCCAGTCGACGCAACTATATTAAACCAACTGATGGTTCTCTAAGCCTCTCAAAAAGCAAAAATACATATGCATAAACCTCTAGTTGCCAAAACCTAAATGAACCACACTTCTTTTACTCAAGAACTCAGCAAGTTACGGAATGGAGTAATCAATTGCTTCTATGCAAAGAATGGACATTAATGTAGCGCAAAGAGAAAGTTTACTTGTCCCTAAATGCGCTTTCTAGAAAGCTGCACGAAGTTAATGGAGCAAGATGTTGCACAAGCTTTAAGCATTTTTCATTGTTCTAGACTTCGAAAGAAGAGTAGAGGAGGGGGACACAATAAATGGCTTCGTCTTAAGAGTACTTAGGATTCAGGTGTTTTATTTGTCGGATATTTGAAAAGGAAATGTTTCACAAAAAGTATGGAACCTACATTAAGCAGTTTTGTAGCAATAAGTAGAATTTTTTGAAACAATTTTTTAGTATATAGCTTTATTCTTGGCTCAGTGGATTGAAAGGAGATTGAAAAATCACGTACGTTTTGACTCCCCATTAACTGTTAATGTGGCGAATTTAAATGAGTCTTGGTGCTTTAAATAATCGGTTTTCTTTCTTTTTCTATTCTTATAACAACAATTGGTACTATGCTGAGCTATATTAAAGAGGGTTTCTGTGATTACATAGCTTAATTTCTCACAAAATCTTTTCTGCGTTAAAGGTACACTTTAGAAAATTTTATAATGCAGTGAACTCTCACTTATATGCTGCCTCATTTATGCGCCCTTTTCACTTATACGACGATTTTAAATGGTCCCAGCACATTCCATGGCAAAATAATGATAGTATCATTCGCTTATGCGTCGCTCTAAAGATAAATATTTCACTTATGCGCCGAATTTTCCGTAAAATGTAAAAAAAATATATTTATTTTCTTTAAAAAATAAGCATTTTCTTCAATTTCTTCAATCTTTCACCTTTATTGCTCACGGAAGGCATTTTTTCCTCATGAACTATAGAGTTCGGAGAGGGAAAATTATGCATCATTTTAAAGGGAATTTTGTAATTAGGTATGCTACATTTGTTTTCTCTATATCATTGTAGTTACGTCACGGTACTTGCCAAACCGCAGTAATATGTCCCTTTTCTATAGAAATATTCTTATTCATTCTCTCATTAGAAACTACGTTGCGCTTTAGTCCTTTAAATATGCTTCTTCACTTATACGTCTCTCTCACTTATGCGCCTTTTTCTGTTGGTCCCTTGGGCCATCGTATAAGTAAGAGTTCACTGTAGTAAAACCATATCGCTAGAAAAGAGAGAACATAAAGAAAAATGTTTAGGCCCGTGAAATGAAAAGAAAAAAGAAAGAAAGATAAGAGTGAAAAATAGCTACGTAAAAGTAAGTGAATAGATGTGTAGCCCAAATAAATAAATATGATTAACATGTAGTATAGAATCTTATAGAAGATAAATAATGAGACACTAAAATAAAAGAATTCCTAGTCATTTATGCTTTTTACGTTGTTTTTCTCTCTTTTATCTATCATGCAAAGATATGTATTTCTTAATTCGAAAGTTTTTCTGTTTCTTTACTAATAGAAGAAAAAAAACTATTTTCTATTTTCTCGAAATAATTTACTTACTTAAAATAGAAGCTAAGCAAAATGTTATCTCCTAAAAATAAATAAGAAGATAAATAAAAAGACTGGTGTCACCAAAAGAAAAATGGTTTTTTTCGATAAAGCGTAAAGATAAATATTTTAATGCTTGAACACATATTTATTCAGTTGATATATCTAAAGTAAGAACATTCCTAAAAATAAAGTTCAGTATTTCGAATCGGAAATCGTTAAATCTAACAAAGTTTAGCTTCAGCCATATTGGTAAGTTTCATAAATAATGCAATGGTACTTCCACAAACCGGGGACTACCAAAAGCAGCATTACTTTGGTGAACCTTATCACCAATATGATGGTTGCTGCTGAATTCTACTACTGTTAACCAATTTCTTAATGAAGCATTGGATTCAACTTTTGTCGTATGGGATGGTTTACTTTGCTGGAAACCAAGGTAAATATATGAATCCAAACTAATTAGCTTGTTAGTTTTGGAGTTTTGCAAATGCTATTATGGTTTTTAAAACTCACTCTAAAACAGTTTCTCAAATTACTATACTGTTGATGACATTGTCGAAAAGCATGTTTATCTATCCTTATCATGTGGATTTAATTCTTAAAATGAGAACATAATACAAGAATTTCTAAGTGGAGAAATTTAAATGTAAGAAAAAAAACTGGAAAATTTTTTAGTGTTTGAACGGAGCAACACGAGTAAATGTTCTATAAACGTTCACCTTGTCCATTTTCTTTCTTCAACAAATGACTCCTCCCTTGATCTTTGAATCCAAGTGATGGATTGGCGCTTAACAAAAAGTGGTGACGCATGAAAGGAAGAAATCGTTGGCTCTCAACCTCCTTTTTTTTTTTTTTGGCTTTCAGTAAATTCTCCAGCTAGCAAATGGAGGAAAATCTACAAGCTCTTACTATGCCTCTTTATCTTTCAATTCTAAAGAAGTAAATAAGAAATAAATGAGAGGAAGTGAGTAAAGAAACTTTTAAAAAATATATTGATATTGGAAAAAATAACTAAAGATGTCAGAAAAACGAAATAAATATATTATTTAAAAAAAAAATGAGGAAATTAAAAAAAGAAATAAAGAAATTTGGGGAAAAAATAAAGAAATTAGAGAAAGGAAGTTTAAAAAATGGAAAAAAGAAATAAGAGTTATCTTTAGAGACTTAAAAAAGGAACTATCGTCTACTTCAACTCCTTCCAAATGTATTTCAAATATCCTTAACCAAACATCGTTAAACAAATGATTTTCACTTGTCGAATAGATAAAAAATAGTAGATCACAAGATATCTTCAATCTTTAAAAACGTTGCTTTTTATCGCTATGTTTTAATTTAACTAAAGTTTTTTTTTTTTTTTTTTTTAACGTATAGATCGATACTACCACTTGATGTTATTATAGATGAGTTCTAAAGAAAGTTGATTGGTTTACAAAGTCTTTTTTTTGGGAAGTCTATGATAATGATGTGACTACTATCCAAAAATCGGATTTTTCAGGGATTGATATTGTGTGGTGTGCAAGTGTGGTTCAACCCACGTCCTGTAGACTCCATGCGGTCCTCCTCTTATACCTTTGTTTGCATTTTCACATCTTACTAGATAAAGAGTACTAATTAAACTTTGGAAAAAGCGTAGGCCCTTCTTATTGCTTTAATTGATAATAAGCACAGTAAATCACATTTTCTGTAAAAAATGCCTGTAGGCTGTAAATTATCTGGCGCAGTTCAGAAGATTCGAGAAATTACCAGCAGCAGTATTGGCAACAGCAATTGAAGAACAAAGTAACCAATTGTAGACTTTAAATTATATATTTCCTGAATATATGTTTCATTTAACATTACAACGGCTCCCGCGAATCGGTTTCACGGGCTACATATGGCAGTTGTGCCAGCACAGAGGTTTATCCTATGTCCTCACTAACATTTGAAAAAAAAAAAAAAAATAGACACGAATCTAGCGTGTAACCTAGGAGAAATTCATCAAATCTCGAAAGTCGAATTTCCTTAAAGCTATACCGCGAAGAGATGGCGGATGGATTGGAGGTGGAAACAGAATACCTACTTCATTCTGAAATAAGTTGGATCCGCGAGAGTGCTTAAACAGTGAAGTCGCGCGTTCTCGATAACTCAACCTATTTCTAAATAAAGTGCCAGTTTCCGCTTCCAGTCGACCCGCCATCTCTCCGGGGTCGTACTTTAATAGTATTTTCTCTTTAATTTCTCCATGATAGCTTTCCATGCTTTAAATCTATGCAACGTTTATTTGTTGTTTCAAATGTTCCGAATACTCTTAAGTATTGTAACAGTTTAAAAAAAACTAAAAGTTTACCTTGTTATTAGAAGTTTAAAGATAATTTTGCTCCGGCCCCCTTGTCTAGTAATCAGAGCAGTCTGACAGTGATGCGTTGGCCCTGGATTCGAATCCCGACTTAGGCGTGGATGTACTTTCACTCTCTCCTGTCCTCGTCCTTCCTCTGTATGAATGACTGTGCTGTGAATGGCTGCCTGCCCCATAAACGGGTCTTATGGCAAGTGCGTTGAGCTAAATCGGACTTCCACCTTAACGGTGCTCGTAAAAACGGAAGCCGTACCTATTACGCCTTAAATCGGGTAGATGCGTCTACTCGGGCTCAGATATCAGAGTGGTTTCAGAAATAACAACAACAGGATAATTTTGAACTAATCACAAGTCTTATTTAAGCATACAAAGTTTGTATTAAAACATACAACGAAGTTGAAAAAAAATGAAGAATTCTAAATTGTTGTAATTCTTAAAAGGTAGTCTCTCAACTCAATACTAAAAATATACGAGAACAAATTCTTGACTTATGGACAATTTTACGTTGCGGGTGTTTGTTATCAGTTTAACTTCATTCTAAAACTGCAAGTTCATACTTTTCTTTCCCATTCACTTTCGATTTAGTTGTTATCGTCTATATTTGACCGCGGATATGTTTTTGCTGTCGATAACTTATTTCAGTTTTGAAATTTATGTTCGTTTTAAAATTTATGTGACTCGTTGATTAGGTCATTATTGAATACATCATGTATTACAGACAAACATAAAATGGGGCCTGCAAGGCTTCGAGGTCTGAAACAACACAGTGCATAATATCGAATGATAACTTTACAAGCTTAGTTAAAAATAATTTCTCAAAACATTTTACTGTCTGAACTTAAAGTTAAAAAAATTTAAATTTTTAAATAAATGGAAATAAAAAGAAAGAAAGAAATTATTGCAAAGTCTGAATCTACTGTACAAAACTTAAAAACATATTCCATCGTCCTGAAATATTTCTTGAAATAATAAACTATCCTCTACGATCCGAAAATATTCTCTGACATTTAAGAGCATCATCTGGCGACACAAAATTTAATTAAAATCCGTGATTTGCTCTATTTAAAAATGAGATTTCCATTTGTAACTACGAAATGCTTAATATTTTGACAGTAAATTAAAGAAACGTAGCATTAATGCATTTCTTCTTCCTGACAAATGATTAGTTTTAAAACTCATTAAAACTGTAGATGTCAAATAACATCAGAAGTTTTATGCTAAAGAGGTTCAATGTTATATATATATATATATATATATATATATATATATATATATATAATTTCTGTTTGAAAAGGCATATTATCCTTCTTTAATTCAGGGTTGTCTATCTCCCCAAGATCAATGGCGCAATCCTCCCATCCACACATACCAAACCCGCCAAATCTGCGTCTCCAACCAACGAGAAAAGTCCAGACTACGCCATAGCTTTCTCTTAGTTAGGAAACTCCTGTTAAGCATGAAACTTTTTTTTTTAATCAGGCCTTTAAGTATTTACCAAACGCCAAAACAGAAATTTCAACAACAAATACTCTCAGCAGAAAATCCATGCAAAGGAGCCTAATTTATACTTATTCTTCATTCCAAGTTCAACTCTATTTCCCAGGAATTTCAATTTCGTTGCAGAATAATTTCCTTCAAATAGCACTTAAAAATCTAATTAGACATTAGGATTAAAATTTCATAAACGGAAACATGAGCTCCGTTTGTAGTTAGAAACAAATTTAAATTCAACTTTGCGGTCATAAAATGTTCAGGATTTGATGTAAATTGAAGGATTAATATTTAAAGAACTGTGTGCACGTAAAATAAAAGCACAGAACATTTTACGTTCATTCCATTTTTTGAATTAATGTTTCATAATAGAATAGAAAGGTAATCCTTTTACGTACAAGTTCTAAAATAACAATGATTTGTTGAAATGCCGAGCCATTTCTGCATTTATTAAAACTTAATGCATTTTTGGAAGAATTAATCGATGTATAACAAAGACCCAATTCCACCAATCAGCTTATTGCACGCATACTGCTAATTGAATTATTTTTATGAGTTCATTCAAATTTTAATTATAGCCTACATGTTTAATCAAATTCGACGTGTAGTAATTATCTCGTCCACAATTTCAGATTAGTTATAATTGAATATTTAACTGGTTTCATTAGTATTTCGTTGAACATACGTTAAAATTTCTGAAAGTAGTTTGACAATTTGTGTGGTAATTATTTTTATGCTTTCGTTTCAGTTTTCATTTATATATTAGTTTTGAAAAAGAGAAGAAAATAAATGTACTTATTTAACGTAACTAACAGTAAGTAAAGCCGCAATAGCATAGAACTACACAGAATTCAAAAAAATAACAAAATGCAGTTTTCTGCATTTACAGTGCAGCTCGTTATATAGTTAAGTTCCAGTTACCCCAAAGAGCTATGGATATTCCGTTTCAAGTAATGCTATAACTTTTTTGTAACAAGATATGCGATTTTAAAAGGGAGCAAAAATTCATCAATAAACTACTCGTCAATTTCAGCATTTTACATTTTCTCTGGGGCTACCATGTCGACAAAAAGTACCCAAAATCTTCCACCTATTAAAATGGAAAGCAAAATTAGTTGACGAAGAGATTCGCTCTTTGTTGCTTGCTGTTTTTCTTTTTGAAAAAAAAAAATACATAGTTTACCTCACTATTGCTGGCTCTCAGCAAACTACAAGAACCCCTTTATGTTACTATACTTCACTGCAACCTTTCTTGACAACAGCATCGTGACGTTAGCCTATGAAAAACGAGCTAGATAAAACGTCACAGCCTACTTGGCGAATTGGAGGAGATCGCTGACTGCTTGTGAGCTCTTATTGGCTCCGCCCGTAGTGACGTTCGTTGTCAAGTTAAGTTGCATTCTAGTATAGTGAAGTATCATCCTTCGGCATTCTGCAGAATGCCTAGGCACTGTATGTAGGGATTGTTGGGGTAAAAAGAAAGATGGAGCTAATGGAAACAAATTCTATTACCGCACTTGTGATCATTTTTAGCCTACTTCCCCGTTGAAATAAAACTAAAATAAAAAAGGCATTAAAAGTGGCTTAATGCATCTTAAAAATATCAAAAATGTAAAGTCAAAAATGTAAGTCAAGTTAACAATTGAAAAGTAGGTTTTTGAAATTGGGAAAAGATGTTTCTCGGTCTGTCGGTACCCACTAGGAACTTTAAAATTAATAGTCCGATTCGAATGAACTTTTTTTTTTTGTTCGAAAGATCTCGGCTAGGACACCTCATTCACCTCCTTGACTTTTAGATTTGAACAATTTTTTGTTCAATTTTGAGCAGTTCAAAAAATGTTTCCCCATAATAAAACTTTTGAATAAACAATTTGTTTCGAACAAACATTTCTTTGTTCGAAAGATCTCGAATACAACATACCTTTGCAGTCACATATAATAAAAGGAATATTGATCAGATACAAGAACGTATGTTGGTGTATAGAGAAGTAGACTCTTTTAGTTCCGGACGGAAATTATGTCACTGGTAAAGGTGTCGTTTTATGTTGCTTGTAAAAAATCACCCACCGGCACTCTATAGAGTGCCTAGCACTGTATGTAGGTGCTACAGTGGTTAAAAAAAACATGGGATAAATGGAAACAAATTAGAGGTGTAAGTGCCCAAATTAAAAATTATAAGATTAGTTCAAACAGTACGAGAAACTCATCTGTTTTGGTGCAAGAGCTGGTAACCGTCTCCTTAGCAAGTGTTGCAATACAGCATGATTTATAAAACTTTTTTTTTTTTTGAAAGCCTAACTATGGTTCAAACTTAGAGCACTATTTACTCAAAACTTTAAAAAGTTCAGTTGAATCCTTTTGTCTGCAGATTGTCTCTCTTTTTTTCAAGAAGATATTAACAAATGTGAACTCATAAAGGGATAATAATCGATAACTATTATTTTAGTGTTGAACTTGAAAAGCAAACAAAGTCAATAAACAACAAAAACATAAATTTAAATAAAAATGAAAGTTTCATCCCTAAAAGGACATGATTCTGAAATTCAATTTTCTTAATAAAGGACGAAACTTTTTCAAATAACTTTTTTAAAAGACACACACTAGACTAGGGGAAAAAGTGCGGTGTCTAGACATTCTACCTTAAACCCTAAGAAGTGCTAAGAAAAATGAAACTAAACGATCAATGACCTTCAGACAGTAAATGACAGTAATGCATCGCCCAGACAAAGCGTACTTGTCTCTTAAATCCATTTCTTTGGCTTTTCCGAGCTATCTGCTTAACAAATGGAGCGAGAGGTTTTCAGCTTTAAGTGCTCTTCATTCTTTCGGAACATGGAAAATGATTCAACGGAAGAAATCCTTTGTCTGATACTGTCTTGATTTCAAGTGTGTGTGGTGCTAGGGGTTGTCTGTGAATGATGTCAATTTTATTTCTACACATTCGACCCTCCATCCATCTTGGGACAAAGTGTCCCACTTTATATTATCCCCTCTCTTCCCCTTGCCACATGTCATGCTAATTATCTAAACATTGTTAAAAAATATCAAAAAGCAAAACTGGAATAGATCTCAGAACCATTAGATTTAACATTACGCTATTTAAAGATGAATTGTGCCTATTTCAAGGTATGCAAGATAAATTAGAACGTGCAATTTTTAATTTAACTAAAATCGTAAGTGAATATAACTTGAAAATCTCAAAGAGTACTTACTACATTGGTAACGCCATTTCAAGAGAAAAACCCCATCAGAATGAAGCTTATTTCAGAAAACAAACCAATCGAACAGATTTCATTTAAACTATTTAGGATGTGATATATCTTACGACTACGACAATGATATACAAAATAAGCTTTGAAAGTTTCCATACATGTGAGGAACCATATGAAGAACATTGCATAACACGAGAAAAGACAAGAATGAAATTTTATACAACAATGGCTCTACATCCTTACTATACAGAAGTAAAACCTGGATCCTCAAAAAAAATTGATAAAGGTAAAATGAAATCATCAGAAATAAAATTTTTAAGAATAAGAAGTTTCAAACTTCCAACTGAAAAAATACTCAAAACAAGCTATTATATAAGATATTAAAATTTTGAAACAAATAAAAAAGTCAAAAATACGAAATCTTATTTTTTAATACGGATCCTTGTTCCCCTGACTTATCTTTAGGTAAATCAAGAGCATAAAAACAATTCGAACACAAAAAGTTTAACATTAGTACGACCAATATTCACCGAGATAAGAAACTCAGCGTTTTGTAACTTGCCACTTTACATTCGCTGTCAATAACACTTTTTTTTAACTCTAATATCTCTTCGAGTTTTAATCGCAAATCTTTCAAATTTTTTGTGTTGAAGTTATTTTGCAATGAAGAATTTTCCCTAAATATAAGTTTAAGGACCTTCCTTTTTTTTCGCTTCAAACTATTGCTATCTCAAATCTGCACCTTAATTCGAGCATGTTCACAACTGGAAGTATACGTTTACTGTCTGATTTCCTTAGGTAAAACCTTCCGCGTTTTATCGCATGCGTTAGGTCAACTTTGATCTTACCAAAATAGGTAATGATAGGTAAGATAATAATAAGGGGAAGAACAGTGAGAAGCATTTTGAGGCGCATCAAACTTAGAAAGATGGTAATTGCAAATACATAGTTTAGTTGAATATGTCAAAAGGATAGCAAATGCAAGTTTTAAAATTGAAAACTTCCGAAAGTTCCCACTTACAACTCATCACCCTTTTTTAAAGTGGAATGGTTCGCGAGTGCTAGGCGCGGTTTCCACGGACGGACAGTAGGTCGAACGGTTGCGAAAATAAAGCTCTAGCAAATTAAACGGGAACACCCAGGTGAACAACTCCTTATTTTTTCTACTCTTTCAATGACCATCTTGACTTATGGTGGCAATTTTTTTCGTGAAATTCTCTCTATCCCATTTTTTTCTTCAAAAATCAGAATCAGTCTTACTTAAAATCCAAGTTATAAGTGAAAGCAGTCTCATTATTTCCGATCATTTAAGAAAAAGCGTCAAGATAAAAAAAAATCTTTAAAAACCATTTTGCTCAAAGATCAGCTCAAGAACTCCGAACCAGCCCCCTTGAGGAGTTACTTTACGGCATCCTCAGAAAGTATCGTCGAACGAAAACCGTCGGGACACTGAACAGACACTTGCTAATCCCTTTATTTCTCCCGCGAAAGTTTCTCTGATGAGCCGTGGAGCAAATGATGGATTGTGACACGACAAAGAATAGACAGTGATGTATCGAGAAACAAAAGTTTGTACGCCTTTAAATCCTTTCTTTGGCTTCGCCTGAAATCTGCGCCCGAGAAGATTTCGCCTGTCTTAAGTATTCCCTATGCTTCCCCTTTTTTTGATGGAGTAAGTGAAAGAAGAAGTATTTCGATACACATAAAAAAAGGGGTCATTAGAAATCATTGGTGGACAAGCTTAAGGCTTAGATGATTAATATGCATGATCAGCTTGAAGAAATATTTTCAAACTTTAACTATAGACTATTGTTAGGACTACAAAACCTAACCAGAAAATATATCATCTTGAAAATATTTTTTTCACACAGTAATTTGATAGAGCGTTGGAAATTCGAACATTAAAAATCCGAAAAGTCAAAATTTTGAACGCACATTTTCAAGCTATCTCAGTCAAAAATTAGTAATTTTTTACAATAAGGTTAAGGTAGTTTTCCTTCAAAGAAGACAATTCAACCTTTTATAGGTGAAGTCAGTGTACTTTCCAGAAGTTTTAATTTTTTTTCGTTTCCACCACTATGCAATATAGTCGAGTCCCCATAACTCGAATTCCCAAGGGACCGGATAAAAGCATCGAGTTATTGGTAGTTCGAGTCATGGGAAATTTCCACAACCTCTTTCCAGAGTTTAAGACTCGACGAAGACTTCGATAAAGTCAAATTCGAATTATAAGGCTTCGAGCTATTGAGATTCGAGTGCAGTTCCACCACAGCATTTACAATACTCTAAATATTTTTTTACAATTTTCATCTATGCTCATTAAACATAGTTAATTAATTTTTAATTCTTTTTTTCAAGAATGTAATAACTTAGTGTAGCGTTATATACTGCATTGCATGTTATGTTTATGAATATCGAATAAAGGTTTTGAATGACATGCTATTTTTCTAAGCCGTTCCTTATTTTATTATTATTGAAAACCCGAGCAATTTAAAAATCAAAATAATGTCTGTCTATGAAAACCGCGCCTAGACTCGCAAGCAGTTCCACTTAAAAAATGGTAGATGGGTTGTGGGTGATAATTTTCCGAAATTTTCAATTTAAAACTTGCATTTGGGTCAATTCATGTCAAGTGTCCCAAATTTCGAGAAAATCCCCACTCGACCCCCTCCGATTTTGATGAAAATTTTTTTTTGGATGTACATATAAGACTTGCATGAAACCATACCAAATTATAGCTCTATAAGCCTTATGGTTTAGCCAAAAAAAATTATTGAAAAAAGGCCTCTTTTTCGTGTCTTAAAAAAAATGACCAAATCGTCAAGTTTGTGCTTTTATTGCTCGCGACCTAAGACGATTATCAGGCTCAAATTTGCTGATTCTGATCACAGTTTAGGGTAGAATAGCCTACTTGTGTAACAAAAGCTCCATACACTGTAGATTTTTTGCAATTTGCTGCCAAAGTTGGTAAAAAATCTTATTTTGGTAAATTTTGATCATACGTTATCAGCTTGTATCTGCTAAGAGAATGACTTTCTGAAGCTAATTCTTTCCTAGTTTGTAGCCTGATAGTTCGTCCAAAAGGTGTGCAAGTGGCATCTCGATAGCTCAAATAATTACTGAATTATGCTAGTTGAAATTCCAGTTAAATTTCTTTTTTCTCAATTTTATCTCAATTTCAAAGGACAATATCTCAAAAGGGTCATCTTGGATTTCAATTTTCTTTACATCATTGGAAAGAACACACTTTTCTTAACTAAAAAACGTTATTTTTATTTTTGAGACAAACTAGTTTCAAGGGATATTGCAGGTCAAAAATGTGTACGTCATTCAACGTGAAATCAAGGAAAAAAAGACATAAACCTCAAAAGTTGATGTCAATTTGTTCTATTAAAATTTACAGGAGCTATTGTACTTATGTTCTGATAAAAAAAAAAAAAAAACACATTTTTTTTAGATGTTTTTGAACTTTAGTTTTTATGTGCGCATCCGTAAAAACTCAAGAAATGGCAAAAAAATAAAGTTTCGTTTTTAACAAAAATAATTATCTTCTTATCGCTGCTATAAGAACTTGAGTCTTTTCCTATGTGTTATTTTTAAGCTCTTGAAACAGAATTTCGGATGATATGTCACTTGGCAAGGTGTCATTAATATTTTAAATTCATAAAAAGCATCGTTTCCTTTTTCAAAAAAAAAAAAAAGAAATAAAAATAATTAATAAATGAGATAAATAATAAAGCAGTTAATATGGTGTGTACGTGATAAAAAATATGTATTATAGGACTGCAGAGCCATTTTTTTAAAATGTGATAACGAAAGTTTTCGATAGAGCTGAATATTGCAATTATTTCCACCGTGTAAATAAATGATAACAATAGTAATTGAAAATATGATAAGTAATTATTGAAAATCCATTCATTATACTGCCGAGGATGTGTTTAGATATTCAGACTATGATTGCAATTTGCCCATAAACAATATTGATGAAAAATGGGAAAATGCTTGTGGAAACAAGCTGCGGGAGGCAAGATGCGTGTTGAGGTCAAAAATCTGGTCAGTCAGGTTACTAATTCTACCGATACGGGGCCTGTACTTTGTACGTTGACCGTAGAAACAATGCTAGAGTTAGGACGTTTTATCTCTCTCCTGAACAATTTGAAGTTCTGAACTTACGTTGTTTATGGGTCATTTTCAAAATTTGCTTACATTTGCTGTCCGGAGGTTAAAAAGACGATTTTGAAGCATAACTTATATTTTAAATTCAATGCAAAAAATTATTTTCTGCAAGAAATACCTCAAAAAAAATTCCATCACTCAAAAAATTATTGAAATTTATTTATTTATTATACTTAATTGTATAAAAAAGTATATACAACAAATTATTTTTATATATTGACTATTAGTATATGATATCCATAATAAATATTGACAATAGCAATTTTTTTTCATTAAGAAATGTATGAATATACAAAATTATTTTTATATATTGACTATTAGTATATGATATCCATAATAAATATTGACAATAGCAATTTTTTTTCATTAAGAAATGTATGAATATATTTTGTCCGGCAGTTCTTGTCAAGTCCGTTACCCTAAGCTTATTTTATCTGAAAAAGGTATTTATTGCAGTCAAAAGATGTAACACGTATTCAGTTAACTCAACAAACTAATAACGTAACTATTTCGTACCATTTTGTTTTCCTGAGTCGAGAAGTATTGCTGTGGCGTTTTCGCACAAGATTTCTTCCAGGTGCGTATTTTTATTCTTTGTCAAGTCTGTTACTAAAGATTTCAGTATTAATTTTTACTTTTTCTCAACTTTTACCCCGAAATATTGTTTATTATACAACTCTAAGAAAATGCATATTGTTGTTCAATTTTTAAATTCGACAACCTAGCCATAATTTGACATTTTGGTTGAAAGTCAAGTCCGTTACTGGTCAAATCCGTTACCAAATGTCAAGTGCGTTACCATACAGTTTTTTATCAATATTTTAATGATCACAAACATCGTTTTAAGCTTCAGGAACGCAAATAATTTCAAATGAAGTTGGTTCTAGGTGCTGTGATATAGTTTAAAAGTGAGATTTCATATTGATTTTGCATGGTAACGGTCGAAAATTTTCCTTGCAACAACAGCATTTGAATACTTAATTATGCCTCAAAGTGTACAACCAATTACTTTTTCACACACCTAAAATATGTGACAAAACATCTGTTAGTGATTCTAAAAGAAAATAGCAAGTTAAAAAAAATTACTTGAAAATTCTGAAATGTAAGCATATGGTGAAAATGACTCTTATACACTCACCGATTCAAATTCTTCTTCAAATATATCACTCCTCTCCTCGTCAATGCGTTATCAACTTTTGTTCGGTACTAGTACCTGTAAAACTATTTTTAAAACTGGTCAGAGTAACCTTCATTAAATTTTCTACTTTTTCATTTTTCAAATTGTTCATTTCCATAGTGACTTCTTAAATTCACGAGTAAATTATCTAGCCACGTCACTGCAATCATGAACCATGAAACGACTGTGTGCAAAAAAAAACCTTTAACCCATTAAAATGATTATAATTTTTTTCAGTTTTTACACGATTTTTCATACAAATGTCATTCAAAATAAAGCATACTATATTTTAGCTCTTACGCTTCAAGATTATAAAACCCGGCTTTAGTGTTTTCCCATTAAATGTCGGTCCACAAAAGCATCCCGACTACGAATTTCCTTTCAGATGGAGCCCTAGATTAACTGAGGCAGAATCCAGTCTGAATAGGATGTTAAAGCTACTAAATCTACTGAATCCTTTGTATTGTTTAAATATTAAATCTCCCATCTCTGCCTTTCTGTTTGTTTGGAGATTTGTGTGCGCTTTAATATGTAATTCGCAATTTTGTGCAATATATCTTAATTATTAATGATTTGACTTTGAAGTTCAGCTCCTAGGCTATGGAAATTTATCTTCCAGTATCGTTCCAGGGAAGTGTAGACAAATATATATCGTCTGAAGGCTGAAATTAAATAGAACAAGAATTATTCTGGCTGTTAAATTTATTTTTAACGATTCTTAAATTAGAGTCAAGAAAAAATAGAAATTAAAATATCGTAGAAGATTTTTAAAAAAATGCTGAGAGTTATCTTGAACACTGAAAGTTTAAATCAGTTGCTTATAATTTGGGAGGAATGCTACGATAAAATATGAAATTATTAATATATTTTTTTCACAGGTTTCAATGCAACTGGTAGCCAGCCTATTAGCGAGCAGAATAAAGAAACCAAACTACTTAGCTTAAAGTCATTTAAAAATATATGTCTCAATAACTTGACTAAAAATCTTAAACAAACCGTTTAAGTTACAGTTATTGATTTTTTCGAGGTTTGGGTTTTCTCCTAATATAATAGTTCAGTTTCCTGAACTTATCAGTTACGAATGAATTGTGATAAATTACCAATTTTCGCTAAACTGTTTTGAGTGAATCGATTCCTAGTTTTCTAGAATCGTTACTGTATTACTTTCTTTTACATAGTAAAGGATTTATTTTAATTGCGAGAGAAGTTTCATTCGAATTGTGGCCTGAATTTCCGCTTTACACTCAGCTCCAAATAAATGTTGATTTTTTTTTTGGCATGCATATGTACCTAAGAACACATAACAGCTGAAATATTCATTTTGAGGATCCCCTAGTTTATTATAACTAGTTTTCCCATGCTTAAAACGTATAATTTTAAGGTTTTCAACAGACTTTAAATTTCATACTTGAAAAACCATATTAATAATTTAATAATTTACTTATTTCAACAGTAAAACAGATTATCTCATATTGATTTCATACACCATGGACGGATGTATCCTATCGCAATTGTTGTAATTGCGAGGGGACCCCGTGAGAAACGGACCAAACGGTTGCAAAAACTCATATGATAAATGTTTTATATAAAGCAGTGAGTAGCCGGCAGAAACATGCAATACACCGCCAACTCGGCTATTTCGATCCATGGACTTCAGTTTCGAGCTTATTATGCTCTCATCAGCATGGAATACGAAACTAGTCGAGTTGGAGGCAAAAATCCTCTTATAAAGCAAAGAGAGCCAAAAAAACTGGTAGCTAATGTGAAATTAGAATACCAACGAGCGACCGCACTTGGTACGGTACAACTCGTAAATTTTTAGGCAGAGCTCAAGGTACAAAGCAGTGAGTAACCGCCTCTAAGCAAGAGCTAAGGCAGAAACATGCAACACCGCCAACTCGGCTATTTCGATCCATGGAATGCAGTCCATGGATCGAAATGGCCGAGTTGGCGGTGTATTAAATGTTTTATAGTTCTGTGATAGACAAAGGGGGCCCCCAAAAAAGTCATTGTGATGGATCCCAAACTTGAAAATCCGTCACTGCAGTGCACTATGATTATTTCCTCCGTTATAAATACATCATTTGACACAGCTATTTCAATACATTATTTTTCCAAAAATATGCAAATGCGTGAACACATACTTTTTCAGTTAAGAGCGTGAAGCTTATTATTTTACATACTCATCTTCCACTAAAACAAACATATTTTGTAATATTTCAGCAGTTTTAGAATTTCTAATTAGTTATTGGTCAAGCACTGTACAAAAAGTTTAATGACTTCATACTTTTAAAATTATTTCCAAATGTTGTTTATACTCATGTTACTTGGCTAAACAAATAAGGAACTTTCCACTAAAATTAAAAATGTTGTTTGGAAAATTTAAGAACCTCCGATTCCAAATTATTTCTCAAAATATTAAGGCTGACTAAAGAAATTTTAAGAACTTCTGAGTCTTGAAAACTGGGTCAAGAGCGATTCGCCCAAGATAAATACGAGCAAAATAGAAAAATATCGTATATTGACGTAACAAACCAAACAAAAATAAATGGAGGGAAGCTTGAACCTGACTTGCGACTGTCAAATACATTAAAATGTTTATTTTTTTCAGAACATTCGCAGCAAAATATAATACAGTATACCCTCGTATATTACAGAACACAAAGTGAAATCAGAGAGTAAATTTTGATTGTTTAGATACAAGATTTTATTCTCTTTAATAATGTCAAAAAATCATTTTTGGCTATTCATTATTATTACCTTTATTGATCCATGTTTATGTCCATTTTATTGAACGACTTACTGAAAAAAAAAACGGCCGTCAAAATTTGAAGAAATTAAAATTCGCAATGGGGATACATTCAAAAATGGTTTAAATCCGACCTATGTGAAATTGTAGCTTACCATTTGAGACTAGTAGTTTTAAGTATGAACACTATTTTCGTCAATACAATGTAAAATACGTGAGTAGCTTTTTAGTTGGCTAACAAAGATTCAGGCTGTGAAAGAATAAAAATTAGTAGCAAAATGAAAACGACAGAAAAGTCGATGAAAAAAATAGACGCGAGGTTGACTTTAGAAAATTATACTCTTGCACACACACAAACTCATATTTAAGCATGATGATATGGTATACGAGCACACACACATGACAGACTACACACACGCGCACACACATAGTAATGCACACACGTCTACACACATACACCTATCGTAATTTGTTATTGCGAAAAACATAATTTGAATTTAAGATGTCAAAAACGAATTTTATTTTTCAAAAACCAATCAAGTGAAAAGCTCTAAAAGTTCAAGGAACCATTTTCCTCTTATTTCAAAGTTTTTCAAAAAGTATTACAATATTTTAAATTAAAACATACACACATTTATAAATATGTCTTTCCGTAAAAAGTGTCGTAATCGTGGTTGGATAATTAAATGCGATGACATAAATGTTTTCTTAAAATTTGAAATTTCGTCATTTAAGAGGTTTTGAATCAACAATTCAGTTTTTAAAAGCAAAGGAAATGATCAATTCTATAAGCTTCATTAACGCCATTTACAATTAATACATCAGCAATTTCAAGTCCAACATTCATTAAACATTCTGTTCATAACCTCTTTTATTCATTACAGTCACCAAAATACATTCCACACACTTAAAGCACCGGAGGAATGAATTACTTCAATGCCGATTGTTAGCCATTGCTCAAACATTTATAACCCCTGAATGGAATCCGTGGTATGCAAAATAGCGATATTTTTAACTAAGTCATTCGAGGAAAAGTTCATTAGCAATTAATGCATCAATTTTTAACGTATTTTTCCGTCATTAGCAAAACCCTTTCCAATTATTCATCAAACATGGAAACACTAAGCAATTAATTGTATCATTCATAAATGGTTACCATTCAACAAAATACGTTTCAGGGGTGGATTATATGAAAGAATCTAATTATGTATTAATATCTTGTTAAATTGAATTTGCTGTTTCAAAGTTTTGATGAGCATGGAAAGTTACGAATAATTCACGGAAAAACTAATGCATTTAAATTAAAGTACCAGGGGACCGAGCCCGCTCGGTTAAAAAAAAAAAAAAGAGGTTTGTAAACTCGTGTTTTTTTCTAAAATGCGAAGTACTTATTTAGATAAACTTGAAAAGCATTTTTAAGCCTTTGGTTGCAATTATGCTTTTAAAACAGCCGTAATTTGTTTTTAAAAACACAATTTTATTTAATCCATGATCACCGTAAAATCACACCCAATTTCATTTCATTTGGCGCCTAAAGCGCGGGAGGGGTTGATGAGAATGGATGCAGAGTCCATGTTCTCCAGTACGCATTTGGTTCCATTTGGTTTTGACTTTCACTTGACTTCACACTCCAAGGTTCACCCTGTACATACCACAACTTGTAGTTTAACCGGGATGGGGCCTTGAAGAGCGCTCTGTTCATTTTTGAACCAGGCCCAAGGGCCGAGCAAACCCTTGGCCCAGCATCCCCCAGAGGTACCGTTTCACTTGGAGGATTTTATGACCACGAACATTTTTAACGTACCCCCAGCCACCATTAATGAAGACGGTGGATCTTTGATCGGCTGGGCTTCCTCTATATGATCGGACCGGGACCCTCTGGTTACGAGTCCGATGACTTACCGATCTGACTACCGCGGCACACACCCAATTCTAACTTTCTTTTGATCGATCTCTTTTAAATTTAAAAAAAAACAATAAAATTCTAACGTGTTGCCAAAACTCGTTTGTCAAATACCATAAAAATTTAAATTTATGCTGATGTGATTAAATAGATGAACTCAAAAATCAGAACTTTATCTTAATACAAAATTTTATCAAAATCGTTAGAGCAGTTTTCGAGATCCGAAATATATATGTACAAGAATTGCTCGTCTAAAGATATTAGATAGATGTAATTTTGTTTTGAAATTTAATATTTTAAGAAAATTGTGTTTCGTATTTATTGATTTTTTACCTGAAATATCTTACTAAACACTCTTGAGGAGGAAAAAAAGTGTTTGAAAACTATAACTGTAACACTTTTATACTCAATTTTTAAATCGTACTTGAAAAGTAAAACAATCCGATTTTTATATCGTGTAAGTTACCATAAAATTGAATAAATGTCGCTGGACAATCACCACTGCTTTTAACCCATGGCTTTTGAAGAAATGAAACAGCCTGTATAAGCGTTACCATCGAAACTCCAAGCCTTCTGTCTGATTTCTGACGTCACTCACTTGAGGCCAGCGGATTATATTAGCGCTTATTATTGGCACGTTTTTACTAAACTTTTCTCTGTTGAAAAATTGTTGATTTTGAAAAGAAGAAAATCAAACTTTTGGATCATATAAAACTTTTCTGAAATGAATATCCAAAGCACAATTCTAAAAAATATTTATTTACATGCCAGTGTACTTTTTCATAAATTACAAAGATCTCAAGGGAACAAAAAAATATGAGCATTATTTTTCTCATCATAGTTTCTTCTATATTTAGAAATCGAGCACTTGTTTGGCATTCTTTTCCAGTCGGTCTGAAAAAATTCAGGAATGAAAAAAATGTTATGATCAAGTAATAATATAAAAATTCATTAGTACAAAACACGAATCATGCTTGTTGAAATTACCTATACTAATAGGTTTTAAACTGCTACTACTAATAAGTTAAAAAAAATTTTATTCAATTTTTCCTATCCTAATTAAATCTGTCAAAAACTCAAAACTTTTTGCTGTCAGTAAATTACAGAATTTTAAAATGTTTGCCCTAAGCTCAAAAATATATGTGATTTTATTATTTGCATTTATAATTAAAAGTTCAGTATTATACATAAGAAAATACTTTAATGTTTTTTACACATATTATGAACATATCCAACATTATACATGATGGATATTCATGATCATGATGTTGAGAGAAGTAGAAATTGTGGGCGGATTACTAGAATTATTTTTTTCTAATAAGTAAGGTTTTATTCATGCTTGATTTTTCTTTACAAAAGCGCAATTTGTAGTAAACTTTTAATATCAGTTTGCTTGCTTCTTCATTATTTCTTTAGTTGAGATCAAATGTAGGTTGTCGGCAGTATGCATTGTTCTAAATTTAAAGGTACAATGAAGAGTTTCGACAATGTTGGTTGTTGGCGAAGCTAAACATTTGGCTCAATTTCTTGACTCGCAAACTTTTTTTTTTTTTTTTTACAAATGAATCCTTCAAAAACCATTCAGAACTATAAAATGTCAAGGAGCAGTTAAAATTTCGCCAAACCAAAACTCGTCTAAATGTGCGATAGTTTTCGCTATCATAAAATTGCGCCAAAAATCCCCACCTAAATGTTTTCCAAGATGTTTAGCGCAATATTTATGTTAGTCTTAATTTTGCTTTATAGCTTCATTTATTTCGTTGACCGATTTCTTCAAATTTGAGATAATTGTGGTAATATTGTCAAATGGCTTTTGAAATTTCGCCAAAAATTTTACTTTCATTGGCTGGCATAAAATTAGCAAACTTGAAATCACATCCAAAAAAATTGACAAAAATACTTTAATTTTATTAATTCAAGTTTTAAGGTTTAGAAAAAAGCAGATTTTTACCAAAATAGCTTTTGCAACTTTTTGGCGAAATTTATTGTCGAAGATACAATACGTAAATCGGTACATATTTCACTTTCAGCAAACTTTTTAAAAGCGGGCCAGAACCAAGTATTAGTAAAATACTTATCGTTAAATCTGTCAGTTTACAATGTAAATATCGCAGCATATTTATCATACAGCACACGACGGACTTGAGTGTTTTGCCAGGAATGGATTACTCTACTGAAAATGACTGCTCATATATATTTCGTCGGCAGGTTGAATTTGAGTTTTTAACAAAATCCTTTAACAGATAATACATCAACTTCATTTCATTACGAAATCGTTGGATATGGTTTAGGAAAATGGTTAGTTTAGCTAGCTTCTTAACTTAACTTTCGAACCTGGCGGTTACATTTTGAAAAAGTGCAGTTTTTACAATCCGGAAAAAGAAATTTCAATTAGGCAAGCATTTTCCATGAATAAATATTTAAATTTCGCACAGAAAGTCTGAAATAGATCAAGTAAACTTAAAGCTCAGTCAACTAATCCGGGAACTACCAGACGTTTCAGTTAGAACTTAAAAATAAGTTAATTTTTAGATTATAAAGGAATATGATGCATGAAAGAAAGCACAACTTACCTTTTATGATCCAAATATAGGTTTCTGTGATAAAATCCAACTGGAACAAGATTCTTCTAGCTAGTTTGAATGGGTTTTGCGTATAATAAAAAGCTGGAAAATGAAAGAAACTGGCCCCAATGTGATGACGTAGTCCCTAGCAACCGTTTCAGACAGAAGGCTTGGAGTTTCGATGGTAACGGTATAAGACACTATCTAGTGAAGCCTTGCTTTAACATTTCAAAAAACAATAACAATTTAACGTTGCCAAATACCATAAAATTTAAACTCGCGCTGATGTGATTAAATATCAAATCCGTTGTTTTACTGAACGCGGTTGCTAAGAGACAGTATAACAATGATAGTAATCATAAAGAAAATGGCGAAAAGAAAGCTTCTCAAACTTTCAATGAAGGCACAAAAAAAACGGGGTTTTTTGTGAAAACTCGCGTTTTTACAGAAAAAACGCCGACGTAGATGAACTCAGAAACCAAACCTCTATCTAAATACAAAATTTTATCGAAATCGTTAGAGCCGTTTTCGAGATCCGAAAAATAAATCTAATATCTTTAAATGAGCAATTCTTGTATATATATATATATATATATATATATATATTTCGGATCTCGAAAACGGCTCTAACGATTTCGATAAAACTTGGTATTTAGATGGAGTTTTGGTTTCTGAGTTCATCTACGTCGGCGTTTTTTCTGTAAAAACGCGAGTTTTCACAAAAAACCCCGTTTTTTTTGTGCCTTCATTGAAAGTTTGAGAAGCTTTCTTTTCGCCATTTTCTTTATGATTACTATCATTGTTATACTGTCTCTTAGCAACCGCGTTCAGTAAAACAACGGATTTGATATTTAATCACATCAGCGCGAGTTTAAATTTTATGGTATTTGGCAACGTTAAATTGTTATTGTTTTTTGAAATGTTAAAGCAAGGCTTCACTAGATAGTGTCTTATACAGGCTGTTTCATTTATTCAAAAGCCATGGGATAAAAGCAGTGGTGATTGTCCAGCGACATTTATTCAATTTTATGGTAACTTACACGATGTAAAAATCGGATTATTTTACTTTTCAAGTACGATTTAAAAATTGAGTATAAAAGTGTTACAGTTAGTTTTCAAACACTTTTTTTCCTCCTCAAGAGTGTTTAGTAAGATATTTCAGGTAAAAAGTCAATAAATACGAAACTCAATTTTCTTAAAATATTAAGTTTCAAAGCAAAATTACATCTATCTAATATCTTTAGACGAGCAATTCTTGTATATATATATATTTCGGATCTCGAAAACGGCTCTAACGATTTTGATAAAATTTTGTATTAAGATAAAGTTTTGATTTTTGAGTTCATCTACATCGGCGTTTTTTCTGTAAAAACGCAAGTTTTCACAAAAAACCCCGTTTTTTGTGCCTTCATTAGAAGTTTGACGAGCTTTCTTTCGCCATTTTCTTTATGATTACTCTTATTGTTACTGTTTCATAGCAACCACGTTTTATTATAACAATGGATTTCATATTTAATCACATCAGCATAAATTTAAATTTTTATGGTATTTGACAAACGAGTTTTGGCAACACGTTAGAATTTTATTGTTTTTTTTTTAAATTTAAAAGAGATCGATCAAAAGAAAGTTAGAATTGGGTGTGGGCCGCGGTAGTCAGATCGGTAAGTCATCGGACTCGTAACCAGAGGGTCCCGGTCCGATCATATAGAGGAAGCCCAGCCGATCAAAGATCCACCGTCTTCATTAATGGTGGCTGGGGGACGTTAAAATTGTTCGTGGTCATAAAATCCTCCAAGTGAAACGATACCTCTGGGGGATTCTGGGCCAAGGGTTTGCTCGGCCCTTGGGCCTGGTTCAAAAATGAACAGAGCGCTCTTCAAGGCCCCATCTCGGTTAAACTACGAGTTGTGGTATGTACGGGGAGAACCTTGGAGTGTGAAGTCAAGTGAAAGTCAAAACCAACTGGAACCAAATGCGTACTGGAGAACATGGACTCTGCATCCATTCTCATCAACCCCTCCCGCGCTTTAGGTGCCAAATAAAATGCAATTGGGTGTGATTTTACGGTGAGTATGGATTAAATAAGGTTGTGTTTTTTAAAACAAATTACGGCTGTTTTAAAAGCATAATTGCAACCAAAGGCTTAAAAATGCTTTTCAAGTTTATCTAAATAAGTACTTCGCATTTTAGAAAAAAACACGAGTTTACAAACCTCTTTTTTTTTTTAACCGAGCGGGCTCGGTCCCCTGGTACTATATACTATATAAATAAATAAATATATATACAAGAATTGCTCGTTTAAAGATATTAGATTAGTACAGAGCAATTGTAAGGCACGATCTCTTACGACTGATAACACTTAACTAAATTGAACGGAATGTAATCCATTAAAAAACGTCCAAGTTTTTATTTATTTGAAGCAAACAATTGAGTTTTTATCATTAAATTCAGACGCAGAAAACTTTCATTTTGAGAAAAGTGTTACGTATAAGAACAGGTATTATTTTCTAAAAAAAATCTTTAGGTCTCATGTTGAAGTTATAAATATGATGAAAATTTTCAAATACATAAGTTTTGAGACTGCTGAAGATTTAACAATGAAAAATTGTTCATTGTGTACATTTCAAATAACTATCATTTAAATAAACCCTTTCAATGCTTTTTGGGAGGAGGACCGAAGGAGGTTTAGCACGGTAATGATTTATAATTAAAAGATCTAAAGTTTGCACAGGGCATATAAAATAGTACTTATGTATTAAACTAAGCACTTAAAACAATTATTTGACATAGAATTGTTATTATTTCGTTAAAAAGATAATAAATATGTCGAATGACAAACAGTTAAAATATCAGAAATTAAAATAAACGTAAGTACGTGATAGGAGGAATTGTAAAGCATACAGCAATGAGTATTTTTTGAGCAACCAAGGTTGCGTACTATCATATTACAAATTACATAGATCTGAAAAATCTAAAATATATTGTCCTTGGTGAGAAAGACTAATAGATAGCTCTAGCACTGTCATACATTATACGCTTTGTGACTAGTAGATATAGTTTTACTTTATGCTACTCTATGTGGCTAGCTGACCTATGGCCTGACTCGAGACGTTTTTCTCTGCTTTAAAGTTCTGAAAAACTTCAAGAATGAATTACTTTGCTCCGTATTTCCATCAACGTTTTAAAAAGCTTTAGAGCAAATAAGGTAACGCAAACGTTTAAGGAAGGTTTCAACAATTTCTTCTAAGCAAGAATTTTTCCGCCAGCGGATCTGGAATTATATGGGTGATTCTACTGTCAATGCGTTTTTTGTGTCCCCAAAGGAAAAATAATCTGTTTAATTTCACACTCATTACATCACTACTAGCCGCTATTTTTATGATTGTAGTGGTAAGGGCCAGACGAAATTTCAATTTTTGGGGGGTTTATCGATACCAGGGGAAAATTCGTTGCCAGGGGAGAGACACTATTGGCAGAATTCTGGTTTGATTTACTATTATTTCACTTATTTTTCGGTGTAAAATCATAGTATGGACTCATTTCTATAAGACCTATATTCAAAAAAAATTTCGCGTTGTAATAAAATAATAAAAATCAATCTTGAAAACACGACATGTTGCATACAAGTCGCACCGCAGACAAACAAATAAAAATACTCCCCGCATTATTTACATTTATTCAAATTGCTTTCACAGGGGCAATTAAGATTAAAAATTAAATTTATTATGCTTATAACACAGTTTTAATGTATATTTACCCTTTTTTGGAACAAAACTGCCACGAAAGTGACGCCAGAGAAGTGACAAAATCACACATTACCTATAAAAGCAACATCACCCGTTCTTCTTACCAGAACTTCACGTAAACCGTGATGTCTGCACACAATAAGCATTACATTATACATACGCACACTTATGTAACGATGAAATATAAAAAGTTATACTTACCAGGGGAAATACTACAGCGACTGGCGCAATACGCTTTGAGGCACTTTCAACGAGAACCGATGCAATAATATTCGAATTTTTTTTAAAAACTCTTAGCTTGCTTTTAACTTTACTCAGTATTACACTGGTTATTCGCAATCAACGTCATCCTTATGCATTTTTTATGCGAAATTTCAGTCTTTGAAGTTCGCCAGGTGAGGGTGACACTGTTGATATGGCCCGTTGAAAAGTGCATATTTTTAAAATAATAATAAATATGTTTTCAATGTTTACTGATGAAATATCTTTCTCTGTTAATGTAAGTGTATAATTATGGCAAAAAACATTATGCCAAGTTAGCAAAAATTGAACGTCGAACATGTTTGTATAAAAACTAGTATTTGGACAAGCCAGGGGAGTATACATTTATGACTATTTTCAGCTATAAATGCTAAAATAAAATAATTGTAGTGAATTAATTGGGTGGTCCATATAAAAGATAATAGTCTGTAATGCTTAAGCATACAAAAACTTAAATGAAATCAGTTTAATATGAAGTTTTTCCTTTGGCCGTCTGAATTCAAATAGCGTAGAATCACCCATATACATTTGAATCAATGATCCTGCATTTTAAGATTTCTAGACAAATGTTATATTTATCTTGGCTTCAAAAAGTGCTTTTTCCTTCATTGCCTGATTTCAAAAAAATGTGGGGGAACGGATTTCAAGTTTAAAGAATACAAGCATTTTAAAATGATGAAAACCTTTCTTTTTTACTTTATATATGGTTATTTATCATTCATTCTCCATGGAGTTCCAAATGTTGTGGTAATAAAAGTAAAACGAACACATCAAAAAAGAGACATTTGAAAGAATACAGGAACATTTCAAGTTTTATTTGCATATCTTATATGTGTTCAATGTGTGAGCCCACAAACTCACTTGAAAGTTTGGTCACACGGTATACATTAATAGTACATAGGATTGCCCATAGTTCACTCATTAATACTGTAGCCCAGCTCTTTGAATTTGATACTACAAACATCATTGGCATTACTACTTATCCTTGCGTATTTTGTCTTGGAGGAGGGTAAATAAAGTTTTGGAAGCCCATTTATTGTGTGAAATAGAACTGTTTTTAAGGATAACACGCACAATCGATAATGTGTATGGTTTCATATTAAGCAGAGTGTGGCAGGACTTGGACGATCGCATTGCTGTATGCCATGAGACCAAAAGTTTACGAAAAAAAAAACGAAAATATGTAAATAAAACTTAGATTGCTGCTGCATTCACTCGTAGTGCTCTTTTTTGCAGTATTTGTCTTTGCGTTTTAAAAATTGAGCCGCGAAACCCCGAGGAGAATCATGAATAACCATGTATTAAGAATTGTTACCATAAAATACATTCAAATGAAAAATAAGGAATAACTTTATAGATTTGAGCACAAACATTTTACAGGTAATCCCCCGCGGGAACAAAAACAGCACCCGAACACCATTCGCAAGCTCAATATTTCATAACAGCCAAAAACACATAAATACAACTGGAAAACATCGAATGGAATCGCTTCCTGTTGCAGAACAACACAAACTACCACTTCCTCCAGGGGCATCCGAGAAAAAAAAAGCACCTATCCGTCAATCGATACGTGCATCTGATTTACAGCCCCACTCCAGAGCCTCGGAAGTCGGCTTTATGAAGAGATACCACCCTCCCGAAAATAAGTGGTTTTGTCAGAGGCTATCTTTTTTACAGCGGTTATTCATTTTTCTGTGCCGAAATCGAGTTCTAAGATTTAGAATTGTTTTAATATAATATGCTTTTCGCTGAAATAATTTTGAATAACTTAATATATGTTTTATTCACGTGGTTATTCACTTTTCTTTACCAAAATCGAATTCTAAGACATGGAATGATTTATTTTAATTATACTATGTTGTTCGCTGACATTATTTTCAAAGACCTAATTGAAGCGTTAAGATTTTTTTTTTCACGCTATTATTCGTTTTTCTATACCGAAATCTATTTGTAATAAAAATAACACGAATATAGAAAAAGATATTTGAAAGAATATAGAAACACTTCAAGTGTTGTTTGCATAGCTTACATTTTTTAAATATGTGAATCTACAGATTGTAGTTATAATTACTTCTATAAAATACTTGCAAATGACTTCATTGCTTCGACTACAAAAATTCCCCAGATCCCCTAGAAAATAAAAACAGTACTCGAACACCATTCGCAATGCTCAATATTTCATAACAGCCAAAAACACATAAACACAACACAAAACATTGAAAACAATCGCTTCCCGTTGCAGAACAACACAAACTCCAGGGACATCCAAGAAAAAAAAACGTCTATCCGTCAATCGATACGTGCATCTGATTTACAGCCCCACTCCAGAGCCTCGGAAATCGGTTTTACGAGGAGGTGCCGCCCGCCCGAAAATGAGTGGTCTTGTCAGAGCCCCGCTTCCAAAGCCAATTCGGAGGAGATATCACAAAGCCGACAAAATGTTCTCATAAAGAGCGTGGACACGTGAACGCGATCGATGGAGGAATTCCCCATCACGGATTCTAAGAGATGTCTTTTTTTCCGCGGTTATTCATTTTTCGTCTACCGAAATCGAATTCCAAGATATAGAATGATTAGTATAATATGCTGTGTCTTTGCTGATATAATTTTTAAAAGACTTAATTGAGATGTGGAGTTGAAAGGAAATTGTCAGTCATTTGCCTATGATGTTATTCTATGGCCTTAATTCATGTTCGCTTGCTTATATAAGTCTCATCATGGGTGGATCTAGCTTCGGGTTTTATAGAGTTAATTCACGGAAGGCGGCATCATATATTGCATTTTTGGGCATAATCATTGGGTCTGAGAAAGTTTCAGACATTTTAGTTCTCAAAACCTAATGTAAGGCTATCTTTGTTCATTTATGTCTAATGCCACGAGTAGGAAGTTTTCAAAAACTAAAGATTCTCCTCGTTAACACTGTTGTAAAGAAGGAAATGAAAAACCTATGCCTTTCTAAAAGAACAGTCGACAAGCAGTAAGGAATTTAGCAAATGAGTTGTTGCCAAATTCTGAGGAGTTGAAGGAGAAATGACCGATTCCGACTCCTTCACCCCAAAATCAATTAGCCTTCGACTACACAGCCCTGGCACAGCTGGGCAATTTTAGGGTAACAGACGTATCAATTTTTTCCCAAACTCAAAGGCTAGAAATATATTAAATCCTTGTTTTATTTCATGAATTTTCTCAAGAACACGGTCTCCACTTCTATATAATGCAGTTATGTTTTGAAGATTTCCAGAAAAAAAAAAACTAACTGAATACTCTTTATATTAACGGACGTATCTCATCAGTAAAAAGTCAAAAAAAATAAATTAATAAATAAATAAACATCAAATATTAAAGCAGTAAACCACCGCCCTTAAGCCATGGCTAAAGGCAGAAACATACAATATACCGCCTACTCGGTTATTCAATCCATGGACTGCAGTTTTGTGTTTATTGGCACTCATCAGCCTGCAATAGGATTAACCAAGTTTTAGGAATAACTCATTTTATAGAAGCAAAGAGAGCCAAAAAAACTGGTAGCTAATATGAAATTAGAACTCTTGCTGGTGTTCTAATTACGTATTAGCTATAAGTTTTTTTTTCGGGGGGGGGGGGATCTTTGCTTCTTTTAGAGGATTTCTGCCTCCAGTTTGGTTAATCCTATTCCAGGCTGACCAGTGCCAATAAGCACGGAAATGAAGTCCTTGGATGGAATAACCGAGTTGGCAGTATATTGCAGAATCAAATATTAGGTCTTCAAACTATAATCGTATTTTACAGAAGTTAGGTCAGGTTGTGCATAAAACTCATGCAACGAAATAAGTATCTAACATATTTGGAAGTCTTTTTACAGGCTGTTTTGTGCAACAATTGATGCTTTTTTACCAAATTGGAACTGTCCAACTGCGGACAATTTCGATTCCGGTTGTTGAAATTGAAATCCTCCGATTTCTTCGCCTCAAAATTAGTCTGGGTTCGCCTCCTTCAATCTGATTCCCAGCCCTTGGTTGCTAATCGGCTCGTTATGGGGATAGATTATCATAATCATCAAAAGTTTCACTAATGCTTCAATCCCTTCTACACGAAACTATGAATTTATTAAAAGTTCCCCAGAAGATATGAATGACGAAAAGAACTGAATACTGACTGCATTACCATAGAAGAAAATTTTAAATCAATAGCTTCTAAGAAAAATCGACATTACTGCCTTTATTAAATCAGCGAGCATGCCTTGTTAAAGGCAGTTTTCCGATTTTTTTCTCCTGTATCTAGTTTCTCTGACAGAAAATCATTGCAACGCCCGAATCCCTTTTGCCTGGCATCCAATTGCCGATACTTGGGGCAGAATTGGAGAAAGTTTTTGCCGTCGATAAAGGACCCTTTCTCTTGTTTTCCTCCGTGCATTGCCATTGATTTGAATGGATCAACGTTTCCCAGGTGACAAGAGCCCTTTCCTTTTTCCTGCATACTTCGCATTCCTGTTACCTATGTTCTTACGCTAAGGGGTGAAAAAATACAATTAATAGCGAACACTGCTTATGGATATATTGATATACACGAAAAGTTAGGGAATAATGTTACGGTTTGATTTGCTGCTTTTCTTTTTCTCATTCAAGACATTACCTGTTACAGAAGTCATCAAGTAATATTAAAATATTTCACAATTCGTTACATGCATATCAGAGATTTATTAAGCGTCACTAGAAACGTATTTCACGTATTAAAAATCAAAAATAACCCTTAAAGTAACACCTCTACAAAATCCATGTTAACAAGTTAAAATCATATCGGCTGACTTTTTTTTTTCTACATCCAAAACCAATAGAAAAAAGTACTAGATTTATAAATGTTTCCAAACCTTGACATTTATATGTTTTAATATGTTTATATGCCCAATTTAACAGCATGAAGAAGTCAAAGTTTGGTATCTGCAATAATGTGCAAGTACGGAGCATTTAAGTGAAACATAGATATATAACAATTTCATGATTTCTAGAACATGCTAGTCCTCATGCATAATCATTTGACACCAATGCAGAAGAGAATGCAGCTGAGAAAAAAATTTATCGTAAGCTTAACAACTTTCCACATGTATAGGCGAAGATGCAGAGAGACAAGGATGAGTCTCTGTAAACTCGTCATTTTCCATACAGAATCTATCCGGGCATGGTTTTTTGAAATGTTCGTATAATTATAATACTATTGCTCTGGAAATGAATCTATATTACTTTGGTTCAAAAGGAGGACTAATTGAAGTTTGTGTTTTTCTGGTAAATCATGACAGGGGGCATGTCTCCTGCCAACACTTTATTGTGTAATATCTGCAAAATAATTGGAACATAATTAGTTACGAAACTACCCATATATGTAGACACAAGTCATAAACATAATTAATATGTTTCAAAATTTAACTAATTAACCTTAATAAAATCACTTACCAGAGGACTGTTTTCGCAACGACAACAATGCATACTTCGATCACAAATGAGGCTCTGAAACTGAATCAAGTGACGTTTCATAACCGTTCTCAAATATTTCGGCAAATTCACTAATTACGCTAAACTTCACACTAAAAAACATTTGCAAGAGTATCAGATTTTTTCTATTGTAGCTTTGAATTTCTGGCGGGGGACTGTTTGAAAATACTACGGACAGAA
Source organism: Uloborus plumipes (assembly GCA_038373865.1). Taxonomy (NCBI): domain Eukaryota; kingdom Metazoa; phylum Arthropoda; class Arachnida; order Araneae; family Uloboridae; genus Uloborus; species Uloborus plumipes. Next base: position 46,016 of record JAXGGA010005047.1, read on the forward strand.
CTTACGTGATATTATTAAGTTTTAGAAATACGTAATTAGACCTTATCTCATAAGAAAATATTGTAGCGAGTCCGTAGTTTCTTAAATAATCATTCAATCTTAAGGAAGTAACTATAAATTTATTTACAATTACGTACATTTATTTACAATAGGAGCAGGAAACAATTGCTAAACATCCAGCAATTAGGTAGCAAACAGTACACTGCATCAACAGTAACTCAGCACCACGTATCTAACGTGAACAGTAATTAAGAAATTACAAAAGCAAAACAAACATCCGCCCAAGCGAATAAAACGAGTCACCAGAAATCAAATCTGAAAACAACTAACTCACTGTATTCAAGGCAGTTGGACAGCTATTTATACTCGGAAGGAAATTTCTACAACATTCTAGCAAAATCCGGAGTGTTCTATTCATTCACAAATTTAAATAATCCATTCAAGAAAATTCTAGTGATAAAAAGAACCCAGAATATTGCAACTCAAGCGAAAATGTCTTCATGCTTACTAAATTTAGGGGAAGTTCAAAAACTACAAAATGTTACAAGGCCGGTATACAAATGGTAAAAGTGATATCTTCAGATACTTTTGCAACATGTCGCAGGATAAAACCAAAACTAGTGACACCAAACGATTTCTCGCCAAAAATGGCGCAAGGCAGGAAAAACAACAGCTATTTACAAAATTTGTAACATTATAGCTGCATTATTCTATTTTTAGATATTAGTTTCCAAACTTATGTAGTCTTAATAGGTTTTTTTTTTAAATACAACCTTTAAGTGTTAGACTACAGGATTGGGACAGGCAGGAAACTGTTTTTAGGGCTTAGATAATTTCTGGGAAAAAAACTTTAATTGATATCGCTCCAAATATAATTAGGCTGCAAAATAGTAATTCTTTACTTCTATCAAGAATGACAATTACTTTATTACATTTTATTATTTTGAAATACTCGGTCCGGACAGCCAATTACGAGTTTACAAAGAAACGCCCATAAATAAGGGAAATTTTTTTAAAAAGATATTTGTCATTTTGGCAACTCGTGTTTATGTAATGCGTCAATAAGCGCTCTAAGTTCTTACTGTACGAAGTTGCACACACTTTGAAGCACTCATGCATTGCATATTATACATTGCAGCCACAAACTTGAAGTAAACTATTTTTTTATATTACGGTTATTTTTTGACTGTTGACAGGAAATTGTTTCTGACCTCAATCGTTTTAGCATTTGGCAAACTGAATATGCCACTTTGTGGTGAATCAAGTAATTAGCCAAAAAGGTAAAATATTTCAATTTTGCACGGACAAAACCCTATTGGATGCCTTATTTGGACTAAGGAAAATGGGTCATTTATTTAAACTCTTTCAGCAGCCATTAGCCAGCCATTGTAAGGATTTCTATAGTTTAATTAAATTACGAGCACAAAATATGTTGTGCGTAACATCAAGCTAATATATGGTAAAAGTTTGCATACTTGCACCATATTCAAAGAATGTTTGTGAGATTAAAACAAAAGCAGGAAGAAAAGTTCAAGCATTGCACAAACTAAAAGAAAAATGTATTATATCTAAAATATGTGTGGAGAGTCTCTTTTAAATATCCTTTGATTTACTAACATTTGTGGAGTACACAAAACTATAATTTTGACATTACACACACTCTACTTCACCATTTAACATTCAAAATACCCACCTCACCCGTTGTTGGTTAACCTTTGAGTTTACTTTTATCGTTTATGTTCACGGGATTTTTTAACTAGTATTTTTTATCGATTTTAAAACATCAATACAGGATTCTTGTTTTTAACATTTAAAATAAATAGGAACCATTGGTTTCAAATGCAAGTGCTATTTGTCTTAATGAGAACAAATCATCTATGCAATGATTTGTTCCCCTGAAGCTTACGAATTCGAAAACTTTTGAGGGATTATTGTAAAAGACTATTGTTTTACAGTGATTTACAAAACATTTGTTATCATTACTATACGTTAGGCTCAAGAAATAAAAATTTATATATATATAGATTTATTTGTTCACCTAATGCGGCTTTTCCTAGAATCTTAAATAGCGCAATTCAACCCACATATGTGTTATGCGCTCCAAAGTTACGAATGACAAATTTTTAAAAGTGTGAAGAGTAGTAGCGCGTCTTTATTTTCCCGGGAAAAACGTGGTAGATTTTTTTTTTTTTTTTTTTTGAGTAATCCACTGAAAGAATTCTAAACGAAAGAGACCAAACGGAAAACGAAAATAAACCAAAAGATTCACCCCTACCCTGCTTTCCAAAAGCATAATAAAAATATGACAAATCTCAAAGTACATAGTTCAAAGGATTTCCGTTTTTTTTACGTGTTTTGAATCCGGTTTTTGAAAAAGTGAACGGAACCATTTTTGCAAGCTGAATTGAAGTGAAGAGAAAATCTTTGCAAAGTTCTTATTAGAATTTTATTTTACTCGTTGTTCAATTTCAAAATTTAATGTGGGTGTGAGGACTAAAATTTCTCAGCACGTTTAACCCTTCACTGCACGGTGTGCCAGATCTGGCACAAACCAAATAAACCCTTATATATTCCTATGATTTTTAAATACAGTTAAACTGAGCTTTGTGTCCCTTCAGGAACATTGCTATAACAGTTTAGTGTGATCTTTATGCACTAGTTAGTTGCACTAGTCTAGGTATTACAGTTCTTGCTTTTTAAAGAAAGAGTGTCTGCATTTCCGTTAGAAGTGTGCTTAGTCATTATTTCCTTTGTTCTAAAAATGTTTAAATACACTTAGTGGAAAGTTTGTTTATACCACTTATGGCACAAAACACATTGTAGATTATTACACTTATCGGTATACAAAGCACATGCTTGTGCTTTGTGCCATATATAGAACAAACAATTAAAACATCATTTTTGGTGCACATTTTTAAGATTAATTTTTTTCTTTATTTTTCCTGAACTCAGGGCTATTTAAAAGGTAACAAATGATTTTTTTCATTAAAATATAAAAAATCGTGCAGTGAAGGGTTAATCTGATGAAATTTTTATATTCCTGCTATAAATATATTTTACAACAATGAAACTTAAAAGATTTTTTTTATTATTATCAACAGCACCAAATTTCTATAGTTAACATTTCTCTTTTAACTAATCATAAAAAGAATACTATTGTTTTGCCTCACACGCGTTGGAGTAAATGAAGCCACATGTATTATTTTACACTGTGTCAACTTAATGAGAAAAATTCTTAACCAATCATCCTTATGATTTGTAAGAAGTCACTGGGTTTTATTATCACTGATAAAAAAGCTAAGACTTTGCTAAAAAGTTAAATGGCTTTACATTTAGATATTTCTAAATTATTTGATAGAAAGTTAGAATGAAAAGGTCTACATTTCCGTTAACCAATATTGATTTTCCAGCATCAGATCTTAATTCCTCTTATTTACCTACGATGGAAAATGGCATTTCAGAATTTAATACTAATTCCTAAAAACACAATACCTTTCTCTCCAAAGAGAAAAAATAAAAACAATTTGATGTTATAAAATTCAGTTTCTCAAATTGGTAAGACTTATTTTCCAGTAATTTCAAATGTTAATGATGTTTCAATTATTATTACTTTGAATTTAAATATTTTTTTCTGATATTTATTCGTATTTCACGAGAGGTAAGTTAAAAACAAAGATACAAAAAACATTCTGTAATATACTATGTTGAATCTGAATACGTAAAACACAATGAATTAACTAATAAAGTAGAAACACCGTTTAAACAGTAGCAAATCAACTTTTGAGTTTAAAAAATGTCCATTTGTTGGCAGAAAAAAAAATAACAAGATATCTACTTTCCCGTATACCAACATCAGCATTTCAGCACCTGATCAATATTTTCTTAACTATCTAAGACAGATAATGTAGGTCAAACCGTTCAAAATTGAACGAAAAATTGCTAGAATCAAAAAGTCAAATACGGGAATGAGGTGTCCTCTCAGAGATCTTTCAAACAACAAAAATTTTGCTCAAATTGGACTGCTCACTCAAAAAGTTACTAAAGGGGCAGGGAGACCAACTGATTCGACAGACATACATACATACATACAGACCAGAGACGTGCCGTCTGGGTAGGCAAGGTAGGCAGAACAGACACACATTGTTCCGCCTCGAAACTATACTTTCTGATTTTTATTCATTTATTTATTTATTTATATTATTTGTATTTTTATTTATTTTTTTACTTATTTTTATTTTATTTATTTATTTATTTATTTTTGAGTTTTATATAATGTTTATTTATTTTTTTTGCAGTTTTTTTTTGGACCTATCACAGATACTTTTTAGATGCATTAAGTCACTTTTATGTTTTTTTTTTTCGTCTTTCTTTTATTTTACGGAAAGTTAGCCTACAAAAGGACAAATTTGAAGAAAAATGGAAATACTGTTACAGTTCAAATGCTGAGCTACTGTCATATACTCGCCAGCTTACGTGACTTGAAGGCATTGCAATATACCTATATATAGGTATATATATATATATCTTTGAAAATAGGTAAAAGTTTTAAACGTGCATATTTGATGTCTGTCACGAATAAATTAACATTTGAAAATAGGTAAAAGTTTTAAACGTGCATATTTGATGTCTGTCACGAATAAATTAACATTTGAAAATAAGAATATTTTCTAACTTGCAAGTCAGACAAAAAGTAGTATAACAAAACATCTGCAAAATAATTACGTGAGGTTACAAAACACCTTCCTTCCGACGACCAATTCTTACTAGAAATTTACACAATGATGAAAGCTACATGACGGCACCAGTCCCGAATTTTTAATTTAATTCGGGTTAGAAATATTTGGTTAAGTGCGATTCTGTCTAGTTTTCCTAGGTAAAATCCTGGACAATTTGCTTATGCGTCAGGTCTTCTCTGATTTTATCGAAATAGGTGTGATAGGAAAGAGTTGAATACAAGGAGAAATAAATAGAAGCTTTTTAAAAAATACTAAACGAAACAGCAGAATATTTAAAAGTATAGTAGGATGCTTCGGAGATACAAAGTAATGTCCAAAAAATTAAAGCGATAGCAATTGCAAGCGTTAAATTGAAAATTTTGTAACATGTTCATCTTTAACCCATCGCCCCTTTTTAAAGTAGGATCGTCCGCAAGTGCTAGGGAGACTTTCGAGAGCAAAATACTTGCTAAATATCCTTACCTAACTTTCCCCTACATACAAAAAAAAATACAGTCGAGTTGGCTAATTAGAATATCGGTTAAAAGAATATCCCGCTTAATATAATACACTTTCAATGTACCAAAACATTGTAATGTATTATTTTGATCCCTCTTATTGGAATATTTTTTTCTCGGCTAATTGGCTATTCTACTAAGCGAGTTCGACACTGTAGTTATCTGTATAACATTTTCTTTCATTCAATTTTGAGCATCAAAGTTTGAAAAGATTTGAGCGAAGAGTCGTCTTCGCATGTTCCACTAGGAATAGAAGTTATTTTTTCCAGCTAAACATCGCAATCTTACATTTTAATTAGAAAATAGAAGTTCTAATTATGTTTTGAAAGAATTCTACCAAAAATTAATTTTTAAAACTAATCAACATCATACATCCAGCTGAGACAACTAAAAAGCAGAATGCCTTTATCTCCAATAAATTCTCCCTTCCTTTGAAGCCAAATACGGCGACACATTTCTATACCTCAGAACCAGACTAACGTAAGTCCATTTTCGTAACTTTTCAGTAGAGGGCAAAAACGATTGTCGAATACATACAAAAGATTGGACTCGTGCTCTTTAATGCTGCTAAATAATTGTGAAGGAATTTGCTTTATAGAGTAACGATCTCATGGGTCGATGCGGAATAATATTCTACATACAATGCACTAATAAAGTGAAAATCGCCATTTTTGGACTTACGTCGTTCTGGTTCTGAGGTACAGATTTTTTCCCCTAAAAGAAATTGAATGTCGCTTGAAATTCACTGATGTTGTTTGCTCGAAAAAAACTTTCGGTCGAATTCGCTTTTCATTTCGTTTGGTATAGGAAAATATTTTCCAGTTTTTGATTCTCCCGCTAAGGATGTATTTGTTTTAAAGGGAACGTCCGGGAAGCAATTTTCCGGTTGACGAAAGAAGGAGCGCATACGTTTTGAAGAGTGTCATTTTCCCAAGTATTCCATCACCCCTGAGATTTGCATTTATTTTCTCTTACTTCGAACCGCAAATGTTAAAAATTGAAATTTCGCCATTTTATGCTTCTAATATCTCTTTCATTGATTTTTTTTTTCTTCTTTAGATTGATTTCAGAGAGTTTGAAGGTAGTACGTGAGGGTGTTTAGTTCCAAGTAGGCATACTAAGAATTCTGAAACTGGTACACCAGAATACTATGGGTCCCAGCAATCTGGGACCCATGGCATTCCCCCCTCCTCAACTTCTAGGTAATCCAAGAGTACGCTCTTGGCTGGTTTTTAGATTTTTTTATTGAGGAGTTTATTCTCAATGCTTTTTAGCATTAAGAATAAACTCAATGCTAAAGAAATGCATTGAGAATAAATGATTACTAATTAAGAACCTAAATCAGGGGAGATTATAAATTGCGTAAGCTAATGTGTTTAAACGTTTTATGTGGAACATATTGATAGTTAAGTTACCTGAGTAAGAAGCAGCTTAAATGAGGAATAAAAAGTTCAATATTCACCTTCACTTTTTATTGGCTATAACTTTTTTAGAAATACTTTTTTTTTTTTTTTTTTTTTTTTTTTTTTTTTTTTTTTTTTTTTTTTTTTAATGCCGATGTAAATATCCTAAATAATCCTTCTTAGTTAACAATTTTTAGACTTTTAGGTCACCTTTGATCAAATTTATTATTTGCTGGGACGTGGATTAAACCGGCCGGGACACCAGGATTTTTTCTGTCCAGCCTAGTTCAAAATATAAATTTTGAATTAAAGACTATCCATACTTGCAGGTTATTTGATTTTCGTATTATCTAGCAATCCTTCAGTTGTGTGATTTTTCCTTGGGTAAATAACCTTTAAAATTTAATTATTAAAAACCAGGAACATTGTAATTGTTGATGTCAGAAATGTTTTATGATACATTTGTTCCGATTCACCTCTTTATGCCGAGTGAATCGGAACACTCAGCTAAAATATTGTACACATAAATACAAACTGTTAAAATGCTTTACTTTTGCTTAAATTGCAAATACAAAACAAGACCGAACTTCTAGCTAAAAAAGTAAACTTTAAATTTTTTGTGTTACTTTTCATTAATGTTTAAAGCTGAAAAGTCCCTTCTTCCTCACCTATTTTGCGGCATTTATTCTTTCCCTTTTAGTGCTCAACAGGATTACTTTAAAAACTATTGCTTTCCAAAAGTCAAAGGTTTTCTACGCAAAAGTTTTTGTAGACAAAACCCCACTGCAAATCCGCTTTCGCCGGAATCGATACGTTTCGTTTCGTTTGGGGCTATATGCCCAGGTTTTTGATGAGGACTACAATCTAGTGTCTTGCCTCCATTACACATGGTTTTTATTACATATTCCATTACACATGGTTTTTATTACATATTCCATTACACATGGTTTTTATTACATATATCTTGTACAGACAATGTATGAAAGAGTTACATCACAAAGGAAGGAAAGTACATCCGGAGCGAGGGTGGGAGTCGAACCCACCGTCTCAGAGTTATCGGCTACACGCCTTAGACCGCTCGGCCACTGAGACCCCTCGCCGGAATCGAACGATGTAAACTTCTACATGGCTAAAAGATGCCAGTTACAGTTAAGTCAAGAGTGCTCAAGGAAGAAGAACTATCTTCTTTAACTACGCATACTTCGCATGGAACACTGTGAATAATAAATATTTTTTTCTGACGCAAAAACGCTAACATATCGTGCCCCATGGTGGCCACGGTGGCCTAGAGGTAGAGTCTTCTCCTCGTAAGCAAGTGGTCGAGGGTTCGAGTCCCGACTTGACCCATGGTTGTCATTTCAACCTCTCTGTGCCATAAATCTGTTCTGTGTTTGTCAGGATGCAAGGCAACATAGTACGCAGTCCGCATGTATATCGAAGTTGATGCTTCTGTAAAAAAAAAATCGTAAACCGATAATGAAAGTGACAAAACTCAAAAAAAAAATTGAAAAATCATTCCATTTTTTATCAGAGCTACCGACTATGGGACAGATAAGTGGAAAAAAATGGAATTAAGAAACATCTATCCAACGAAAAATTTACTAATGACCAGAATTTATACAAAAAGCACTAAGTTCAATTGCTAAAATATTTTTCATCAAAATTAAAATTCAGTTTTCATGAACTAATTTATTGCAAATAATACTAATAACACAAACATTAACTAATTTATTTAAGGTTTAGTAAATTCATCAAACGGAAAAAAGGAATATCGTTTACCACTTGTTTGTTCTCAAATCAAAGTTCAATCAAAAAGGTAACAATAGAACAAATAAGCTGAAATATATGGCGAAAAGGGCAAGATTCCATGAAATCGGTTTTAAGTCGAGCACTGTTTTGTTTCCAGAACATCTCACATACATACGAAAAACACTGAAAAAATCAAATCACTCGTAACAACAAAAAAATATATGCTACTGTAGCACGGCTACATTTAATTTTCAATACCATTATGAGTGAAAAAAGTATCCATTTGGGCCTTCGTGGCTCTGTGCTAGAAGCTTCGTCTTCTAAGCCAAAGTAGAAGTTTCGTCTAAAGAGGTCATGGTTTCGATTCCCATCTGTGCCCTGAGTGGGATTTTCTCCCTTTGTGCCGTAAAATTTTTCTTGTGCCGTCTTGCGTGTCAATAAACTTTGAAAAACTTCCAAAATAAGTGGTGATGAAAGGAATTATTACTCTCGGCATTGGCGACTAAAGAATTTCGACAATTTTGCCATTTATATTGAGTGCTTGAGCTATTGCAAAGTAAAACTACTGTCCATTCAAAAATATTTTCCCAATACGTAAAATATCTATAAATAAAAACCGAAAAATGTCGAGGAATCGAGAAATAAATTCAGAGGAAAGCTTTGTCTGGCTTTGGTAGCCATCAGATTAAACCATAATAACCATATATTTGCAGGACTTCTACGAAACAAAAACACAATATGTCTCATACTTACACCAAAACATCTTATTCAGCTATATACGAGTAGAAGATACGATCAATAAAACAAGCGTTATATAAATACAGTAGCTTTTCTTCAATAGTTACATACTAGCCAGAAAACCAATTTTATTGGCTCCATTTCTCCAAATATTTTCTATTCTAAGCCTTTCCTTCTTATACAGTTGTCTTTTTTTTTTTTTTTTCGAAAAATCGAAGAAACTTCTACTATTGAAGAAACGGTCAAGCTTTCGGTGTATACGTTTTTGATAAAATATTCCGTTTCAATTTCTTCTTTCAACATTTCTTCTTTGTTCCTTGAGGCACATTATGATCTTTTTTGCATGAAACCAAGGATGAAAAAATGTATTATGCATAGATTATTTCCTTCCGAAACTGCTGCTTTATGGTTTATGATTAATTTCATACTGCGTTCCAGAATTTTCTTTTTCTCTGCACAGTCACAGAGGAATGTAACGTAAAAAAGGAGGTACTTTCTTACATAAAATTGTATAGTGTAAAAAATAGTACAAACTGCAAAATATTGGTCGAATAACTATGGATAAATGCAGCGTTTTGTTTCATAAAATGAGTAATCTATTTACGGCGGGACGGTATGAACTTGTTTTTCCAGAAAACAATTTGAAGCATGCTGCCGTGCTAAACACACAAGTGGTATCTGCACTTTTTGACAAACTGAGTTATTGTCACCAGGTGTTTTCTTGTAACTTATGTTACCTAAATGCAATGTTTTATGCTCGTTTGAGAACGGGAAAGCAGATATAATTCAACCGCGGCGAGATGGCCGGTGTCAATCAAATGAGAAAACTAGTCCATTCCTTAAAATCTGTAGAATTTCTACCCATTCAAATTCCCCCATCAATTGTGAATCCCATTCCTCAATTTTTATCTGCGTATCACCCCTTCCTAAAAATGGACAATCCTGAACAAAGGAGGAGTCATAGGCCATCTCTGCGAAGTTGAATTATACCACTTTTGAGCTTAGCACGGCAGCGTGGTTCTTATATATATCGGGGCTGTTGATGGTGGGGAAAAATTTTTGTCAACTTTTCAATTTTTGTTGTTGTTTTAACCCGTTGGGCCACGGAAAAGACAATGCTACCCGTTTCCAAACAAAAGTTAACGGCTTCCGTTGTAAGTTGAAAATCTCAGATAGTACAAGATTGATAGAAGCACCAGCTATCAACATTTTGATAATTTTGATACAAACCAGAAGCCGAACAACTTTTGGTTCAGTACTCCCTCCCCAGAGGTATTTATTAAACGAGAACTTGCAGGAAGACCATGACGAAGTTGATGTGCCCTAGTCACCCTTAAGCCTAGTCGCCTTTGATCCGCTAGCATCGAACTCAGTTCCCTCCAGTTACAAGTTCAATTCCCCTATAAATTCAGATCCTGCCTTCCTCTATAAAATAACACGCTATAAATAAATTCAAAAAGAAAAGTCTTGTGTTTCCAAAAATGTAGCTCGAATTCCCATTATGAGCATTGGAATTATTGCTAGTCCATACTCTATTTCCTTGCAAAAATCTGTTTTTTTCCAAGAACCTCTGTGTGTTTTTTTTTTTTTTCTGCGGACTGACAGAAGCACCCGGATTGGAGGTTACGGGAAGTCGCTGTGACCTCTCAAAAGTTTCCTTATTCGGCAAATTTGGCTAACGATTCGGCAATTTGAAAATAATATTGCAACATTGAGATTATTTGTTCTTTTTAATTTTTAAAGTTGCTTTTTTTAAAAGATGACTAATGTTTTTTCTCATTAAATGTATGTGCGACGCGAGTGCATTCTCGTATTTTATCATTCGGTTAAGTTGCAACTTTATTCGGCAAATTGATGATTTCCCCCCTCCCAAACATTTTAGTTCGGGGCGCCTCAGCGGACTGGGGCATTCTTTGCTAAACACCGTGACAAATTATGAAAGTTTTTTTTTTCATTCTACCCGTTTACAAAATGCATTTTCACAAAACCGTTAACTACCATATTAACAATATTGCAGAATTTACTACATTTTTCTCTTATCTCTTAAACTATCAGTATATCTGAAAACTACCAACCATTTTGCACCACTCTTACAGAAAGAATTTATCTCAGGCGGTTACCTATTCATTTCATGATTCTTTCCATCTCTATATTCAACCCCGACCGAAATAGAATTATCTTTCCAAAAAGGGTGTTTTAGAACACCCCGGCCACCGATCACCACGCTTATATATTGATCTCATTTAAATTCTTCCGACGACTTCCTGTTTGGCAAAGAATAACATTTCCCTTTTATTCGTTCCTCGGAAAAATCGAACAAACACGCCCATTATTCTCAATCCCGCTTTGTTAGAATGCGGGTTTCTATTAAAATATATTCCTTTATTTTGCAATTTTTCTACACCGTTTTTGTTCTTCGTGTAGTAACGGAATTGTAAAAGTTCGTGTTCTACTGCTTGTCTGTAAGGCAATAATTAGTAAGAGCAGTTTGTGACTTAGTGTTTGAATTATCAGGATATTTTAAGGAAAAATTATCATGCATTTGTTAAATTCCTTCATTTTAATAAGTTCACAGTAATTGCTTTCTTTGTATAAAATATAATAAGCACGTACAAAAAGTATTTAATGAAATTCTAATCAGACATTTTTTGGGGGATAGTTTTTTTCTTCTTTTTTTTTTTTCAAGTAAAAAGGAGACATAACCACTTTTTGTCAGTTTTGTGTTTTCCACTGAAATATATGGATAAAAATTTACAAGTGCGTCCTAACGACTCAAAACAATACAGCAATTCGGGATCCGAAAAGCTTTCCTAAAGTGGTAAAGCGCACAGAAGCACTATAAAGAAAAGTGACGTAAGTGAAAAATCTACTTATATTAAAAACTGAGTATCTTCCTATGTATCTATGTCCTGCTTCTTTCTCCTGGACGCCAATGAACAAAAAGTCGAACCAGGTACCGATAGATTTGTAATATTTCAGGCTTCGTTAGTTTTAATTGACATAAGGTTTGATAAAGAAATTCAGAAGAAATCAAGAAAAATCTTCACATTTTTGCTCAAATTTAAAGCGATTTGTCCTAAATGATTTATATGAAATCCATTATTATAAAACGTGGTTGATGTGAAACAGTAATAATAATGGTGATGAGAATTTTGAAAGAAGGCTCAACTGAATCAAATATGAAACTCATTAGTGGGCCACGTGCGTAGTATGTCCTAAAATCTTATGAACATTAAATTATACCTAACAATATAACATCAAAATGAGGCAAAAGCTAGGGGGGGGAACGTTATGCATCAACATGCCGCAGGAAGCTTATCTAGCTACCCTGGCAGCTAGTATTTTTAATAATACATATGCAAAAAGCAAAAGGTACAATGGTCAAAGTACAGGGTGGTTATAAATTAACGTGAGGTGTTTGGAGCACTCTAGCGTGCGAAGTACTAGGCGAAATATTGTCAAATTTGATGGGTGCACATATGAGACCATGGGATTTTGATTTCTGAAATAAAGAAAAATAGTTTAAAAATCGCCACTATTGGTAAATTTGGCGCTGTAGTACACTGGTAGTACTCTGAATATCGCGAATTAAATTTGAAAAAATATGCTGTACAAAGCAATTTCGCAAAGAAAAAAATATTGTTATTTGCAAATGAGGTTTAATATGATCGCCGTAGAATTTCCGGGATGCCCCCCAAGGTCGCCCGATCTCAATCCATGTGATTTTTGGTAAGTGGGATAGCTGAAAAGTGTATTGCATCAAAGACATATTTCTGATACAGCAAGTTTAAAAGATATTGTAACGTTAAAAGTCATAGAAATCAATTATATGTTACGAGCTGCGCGGAAAATGTTGTGCATCGTATCCAGTTTTGCAACTGCACAATGTTGGTCATATTGAACTACATTTGTGATAAAAAAGCTATTTTTGCAAATAAAATGGATGCATATTTTGTCAGTAGTATTTAATTCTTCAACAATCAGATTAACAGACTTTTGCAACGACAAAATTTCCCCTGATGACGATTTTTTAAACTTTTTTTTTTTTTTTTCTTTCAGAAATCAAAATCCCATGGTCTAATATGAGTGCCATGAAATTTGGCAATGTTTCTCCCAGTATTTCACGCGCTAGAGGGCTCCAAACACCTCACGTTAATTTATAACCACCCTGTAAGTGTTCGAAACTTTTTCCACCGGCTACAATGCACACCTCACATCTTCGGCTCATGAAACTCTGAACAGATTGGAATACTCCCGGCATATCTCGAATTTCCTCGCGTCGGGAAAGCATTTCGACCCTTCATTGCTATATATGTAATTTCAAGTAGTTTGCATCCACCCAACTCCTTCTAGAATTTATGAAATACTTAACTGGGACACCTTGTATAATTTCATTGCATTAAACGAGACTGGTAATGCAAGTAGTTTAATGAAATAAAAAGCTGAATAAAATAGTAGAAATTTAGCCAACATAACAAACATTTTATTTTATACTTCCTCAAAATTAATTACCAAACCTCAGCAACCTACTATGTCTAGATAATTACTTTTATACACTACTTTCATGAAGCAGATGGCTAACTACACTGCATCCTTAAACGAGCTACGTTAATATGTAGTTTAAAATAATTATAAACCATGAGATTTATTTTAAAAGTGAAAATAAATATTCTCCATTAATCTTCATTGTACCGAATCTGTGCTAAAAGGTTCTTCCTCCCTAATTAAGAATGAAGTTATAATGAAGCTTTTAACTTTGATTTATGTCTGCATTCTTGAACTTTGCTCTTAAATAATAACTCAGTTATTAACGTGGTAAACTGCCTATTTAAGGGATGCATGACAAACTGTATGAGAAAAATTCCTCTTAAAATAATTTTCAATATTGCTTTTGGAGGTACAACTAAATTTAATGTTGTTGTTGTCTTGTGTCAGCCAGGCTAGCAATTTTTGGCTGCGCTACTTCACTCTTCCAACTGTACTGTAATTTAGTGTGAAGTCCGACTTCCATATTAAACACAAATGAATGCCACAGGTACCCGTTCACAGGGTGGGCAAACATTCACATAACACATTCACATAAAGATAGGACAAGGACAGGAGAAGGAAAGTACATCCATGCCCGAGCCGGGATTCGTACCCGAGACCACTCCATCTGGGCCAGACTTATCTGACCAATAGACAAGGTGGCCGGCAACTAAATTTAACCAGAGTTTTTTGTGAAATTTTGATATTATAGAAGCATATGTGCTGTCTGGTTACGGTTGCTATGCATTTGGCAAACTTCCAGCTAAGACGAGTATTTGTGTATGAGAAGACAAAACTCGTAGCAAAATCTAACCTATGAAGTGTGTGTTTCTAGCGCAACGCTCTATCCAACCACACCACAGCATCTTAGTCTGCAGATGCTATTTATTTGCAAAAATGTAATTAAAAACAAAGAAAACGGTTTTTTCTTTGTTTTTAATACAAAAAAACAAACATTTTTAGGCTGAGGGTCTATTTTTCGTCAATAGCAGGCACCATAAGCTTTAAAACGAGGGATAGATCACGAAATCTGATAAAGATATTAAGAAGTTCTCGCGTGGTTTTGTTTGATATTTTTTCCGATGGACCTTGGACGCTTCTGCGCATGCCTCAGGTCTCTACTGATTTTGTTAAAATAGGGGTGATGGTGATAAGAGAGATAAGGAATGAGAGAAGATTTTGCTTTGTTTTGTTTGTTTTTCGTTGGGTTCGTTTATTTGACGTGTTGGCTTGCGTTGATGTTTTTTTATTCTTTAATTTATTCCCCTTCCTTATCAGTTCTAGAGAAATAAAATAATATCGGACTAAGCAGAAATGCTACCATTGTGCATTTTCTTAATCAAGCTGCCACCATTTTCTTAACCCATTAATGCCCAGCGTCCTTTTTTTTTTCAGGACGGTCCAAAAAAGGTCTTAATTTCCCCCAAATGAACATTTCAACCAAATAATAGTGTTCAATTAGCACCTTGGTATTGTTTCAATTCGTTATTAACAGATTGCAGCACATAACCATTGTAAAGTGTGTTCTGTAGCAGTTTTAATATGATCTTAATCAAAAATCACATCATTCACAATCTCGAGAAAAAAAACTAAGTTTTCAAAGTTATTCCCAGCTTCCCAGTTTATGTTAATTGCTGATTTTATTTCTTCTTATAAAATGTCTTTTTAAATATTATATCGTAGGCAGCAAAAAATTTAGTAAAAAAAGTATGCACCCTCTGGGGTCTATCGTAACTTTTAATTTTTCTTTCCTTAATAAAAAAAATGTTTTTTACATAATATTTTTTTTTTATTTTTCCTGTCCATTACACACTGTTTGTAACCAGTATGCAAAATATCTTTGAGGAAAAAATGTCAGGCATTAATGGGTTAAATAAAACTGTCAACGGTGTTTGGCGCACCTTTCGAGGTTGGACAGTAACCGCTAGATAAATAACATATAAGATACTGAAATTACCGAAAAAAAACCTGGGTTATTGTAACAAAATTCAATGCTTTAAACAGTGTCTGCTTTATACCCAAACATAACGAAATTTTAATGTTATACAATATGAATAGATAATATCACTCAAACAAATAACATATTTATCTCTTCCTACACAAATGCATGAAGATAATCAAATGAATATTGCACCTTTTGTGTCATATATGGTTGTTTACGTACTAAGCAGCTTACTTTAATTAAGTCTAAAAATACTGAAACGTTACAAGCGCTGCATAATTGATTGTGCTTATGAATTAACACTCCGAAAACAGATGAAGTGCGCAGACAGTCCGCAAAAGAAAACTGGAGTGCTAATTACAAGTTCTTTTCATAATGATTTGGAGAATTGATTGCGAGGACTCTCTCAATTAGACAAATTATGTCTGGAGAAGGCTCCCGAGTGCGGTGTCGTTTATGAAAACAGAACTATAATCATTAGCTTAAATTCATTAGGACTATTGGTTTTGCATTACGAGGTGCGATAAATGGCTAGAAAAAAAGGGAGAAAATGGCGTTTTCGGTGCATTTGTTATGGAGAAAAGTTTTGCATATGTTAGCTTAAATGAGAATGATGGAGAGGAGAGTTTTTTGGGGAAATAAAGAGGCGATACATTATCAGGTTGTGAAAATAGCAATAGTTTTGTAAATTGATGTCTATTGCTTTGTCTTATGTTTTTGTGCTAGGAAGACTGTTTAGGAATGTAAATTATCCCTAATTTTGGTCTTTCAACTGTAAAAATGATTTTTTAAATCTGATTTGTCCCTCAAGCTCGACATTTAGGGGGTGAGGGGGTCGACTGCCTCCCTCGGGCTTTGAAAAGTTAATATTTTTACATATAAGTGGGTGTTTTTTCTTTTTGCTGTTTTTCAATCAAATTTGCATTGATTATGCACCGTTTGTGTCCCCCTCCTGAGAAAATACAAACGATGGGCTTTTTATACTTTTTAACAGATTTCTTTTTCAGGATTTCTAAATTAACGTTAAAGAAAAAAAAAACAGTAGTAAAACTGGGAAATTTTTATACATAAATTCCTTAAGTCTTAAAAGTAATTGATGTTCTCTACACCAAAAGGAGAAGTCAAATTTCCTGTTACTTTCCTTGAAAAAAAATCCGTAGAGAAAAATTTCAGACTGACTCACATTTTAAGTTGATACTTTTAGATACTGGCACACCAAATTTAGCTTCTTAAGTTTTTAATTTTCTTCCTACTTCTTGCTCGATTTTTAAACAGTAAAAACGACACCTTTTATAAACAGTAAAAATTTCAAATCCCAAGAGAAATGTAGAGAAATGAAGTTAGGACAGAAAATTTCTCTAAGTTGTAATTTCCTCAATGGTGAATGGAAAAACCGCAAACATAAATGCATTACATTGCGTTTTGAAAAAGCAAGCAAATAAATTGCAAAATTTTTCTTCAAAGGTTAAAAATTACTTAATAAACTATATCAGCTCATATAATGCAAAATATTACACTGAAGCCCCAATTTTTCTTTTCTCAGGGTACTGGGTAAAAAGAACTGAAAATAGGGAAAAGCGCAAAATATGAGAAAAAGATTCTTCAAAAAAAAAAAAAAAAAAAACATCTGCTGAAGGGAAATATTGGAAGAAAGCGTGAATGGGGGAAATAGTGCTTTACTATTTCAATGATGTCAGCATTTATAATGTGTGTACTCAATGAATTATTTACCATTGATTCCTTTTTTTTTTTTTTTTTTGGATTTCTGCAGGTTAAAAATCTTTCTTCCTGAACTCCCTTTTTTTCTGTTCTTCCAGCAAATTACACACAAGATGGAGAGAGATACCCCTATAACAGGGTATAACTTTCTGCAGAGCTCATTGGAGCTGAGTTCCTGCACTTCGTTTCAATGGGGGAGTTTCCGAAATTTCAAAAGTATTTTTTTCTGAAAGAGCATGCTTCAAAACATAGGAATTGACCATTTTTTTATTTTTTGACACAGTTAGATATTTTTTATGAATTATTTTAACCGGTGCGCAGATGCTATTCCGAAAAAAAAACATCTGCGCATGACGTCAGTGGTGCACGTAAGCGCGAAATCTAATTGGTTGTAGTGAGATGACGAAGGTCGTGACGTCACCGATTGCTGCGATTAGACAACTAAAGTCAAGCAAAATGGTGTTATTATTGGAAAGAGAGCTGTTAGGTGCACCACTGACGTCACAAATACCACGCCCCGTTTTCAAGGTAGGGTATTTAAAAAAATAATAAAAAATAAACTGTTGGGAAATTTAAAGTATTTTCCGGGGCCATGTTATTTTTTTATATCATTCTATCAATTTCAGTAACAAAAAGTAGTACTTTTGACTGAAGGAAACTCCCCCATTGTGGAGAAAATGCTTGTTTGAGTGCGTAAAATCGGCATTGTACATGAATATAATTTGTCAATCATAGTAATGTGAAGGAAAGCAGAACAGTTTAGAAACAGCTGTTTCAAAAAGATAGGTTTACTAAACCAAAAATCATCCATTAATTTGAAACGTCTTATAGTTACTACGAGTGGTGTATGTCCCTTTGCGGGGCTAAATTTCATGCCTGTTTCATTAGGACATTAATCGAAACAGTCACTGTTGCTTGTTAACGACACTGCATTTGCCGTCCAATGACGGTACGTGCTTGATGGGAGAAACATCTCATGCTTTCAGGTACCGTAACGTGTCAAAACTCTGCTTAGCTAGTTGGATGACAGCACTGGCGTGAGAGCAATTCAGCTGATATGATGATCTCTGAAATATAATTCGAAATTCTAAACGCAACCGAATCATACACCTGTAACCATCAATTACTTGGATTTTATAATAGTCTCGCCTTGGATTTTATAAATTTGCCGCGGACCCCCCGCTACTTCCTTTTACGTCTACTAAAAAATCCACGTTTCTTAATAGCTCAAAAATAGGGTTGCATGTACTCATGTGCGAACGTGAGAAGCAACGCTTCTTAAAATGAATCGCATTTCAGTCACTATCCTACGCACATAAAATGATTGCAGGCGTCTTGAACATTAATTGACAGCTTATGATTCAGTTATCCTCAATGCCATTGACTAGTTATATGAGCCTTTACTTAAAATGGTAATTTTAAGCAGCAGTAAAAAAATAGTTTACCACGCTTTAGAATTGTAGCTAATTATTTTAGATTGATTTAATAACATATTATTTAACATTAGCTGTTTAAAAAATTGTGCAGTTAACGAAATCAAAGAGAATATCAACAAGTTTCGTTTAAAGCAGTAAGTAACCGCCCCTAAGCCAGGGCTAAGGTAGAAACGTGCAATACACCGCCAGTTCGTTTATTTTATCCATGGACTGCAGCTTCGTGCTTATTATGCACTCATCAGCATGGAATAGGAACTAAACGAGCTGGAGGCAAAAATCCTCTGATAGAGCAAAGAGGGACAACAAAAAATGGTAGCTAATGTGAAATTAGAACACCAGCGAGCGACCGCACTACAACTCGAAAATTTGAGGCAACTGATTTTTGCCCTCAGCTCGTTTAATTCCTATTCCATGCTGATGAGTGCGTAATAAGCACGAAGCTGCAGTACATGGATGGAATAAACGAGTTGGTGGTGTATTGCAAGTTTCGTTTGTTTCCACTTCGTAGGAATGCGGGTTTCGTTTCGAATTTTACACTTTTCAGAAGTTAACTTCATGCAGAAATTTAACAATTTGTTATACTATGGTAACATTCATAAAAACAATACCTAACATCGAAAATATTTTATCCTTTAATATAAATCACGATGTCGGTGCAAACAATTTTCTGCCAGATCTTGCAACCCGTTCTCAACGTTGAGCTATTGCTATGGCAACCGGGCGTCAACAGCTCTCAGTTTGGAAAGGTCACGTGTCCACTCGCTGTCAATGCCATTCCTTTCTGGCAGTGGCGGAGACCACTAGATCAGATCATGCCGTCAGATGCATGGCCTTGAAATCCCTCGTGTTGGAGAATTTAAGCACTCTATTTTCCGCGAAAGCTTAAATGACGATTGCTTTTCCTTTTTTTTTTTTTCTTTTCATTTCCTCAAAGATTCAAAAGCTCAACCTGGAGAAGGTAGATAGATGGTAGTAAATAAGAATTTTGGAAGTTATTTCACGGAAAAACAAGCTATTCATGTTTTCAACTGTCCTGCAGTTACTGCAGGTCTTCACATCTTAAACTACCCTACAGAGAAAGATTTGTACTCTTGTAATGCCATTGATATAGCTAAGACTATTCAAGCACACCATGATTTGTAATCTCATTGAGGATACGACACCAACCAACCAACGAGCTATTTGTCCCGCAAATGGCAACTAATATATTTCATTAAAAAAATAATTGAAAAGGGTAATGGTAAATTATGGTTTAGGTTATCCGGTACGTGTGATTTCTTAGGCAAAAAATGTTGTTATTTCCACCCAGCTCAACGCACATTCCATAAGGACCCTTTTATAGGGTAAGCATCCATTCATAACACACTTTCACACACAGAAACGAAAATGAGAGGAGAGAGAAAAAGTACGTCCATACCCTAGCCGGGATTCGAACCCATGATAATCCTGACACCCCGATTCTGACCGCGATACGGTGAGGGCCAACGCATCACGGTCAGACGTCTCTGTCCACAAAACAAGGTGGCCGACTCCGTTGTCCGTTTCATACGTTATCCCGCATTTGACGTTGCTTTCGGCTGGTCCCTGAAAAACGCTATACTGATAAGGATCAAATGTTCCAGATGCAACGTTACGTTTTTTTTTTTTTTTTTTTTTTTTTTCAGAAAATCCGCTTTATACGTTTTCTACTAACAGACCAGAAGAATTTTTCGTCAACTGATCAGTTTTAAGATAATTGTCGAATGTGTCAATGGGGGGTATCTTTATCTTCGCCAAACGAGTTTAGTGCTGCGTCAAATCCGTAAATGTTGTTTCCTTACAGAAGTACTGTCCATACAGAGAAAGCCTACTCCAGTTAAGGCAATATATATGAGGATAAATATATTTTTAAATAACTGTTGAATTGAGCCATAGGTGCATACTTACTGTACCAAGCAAGCATATTTGTATTTAGTTACACGTCAATATGAAAAATATGTGTAAGACAATCTATTCTGTTGCTAAATAAGAGCATACTATTTAAATAATGAAAAATGAACTTATCAGGAGTCATAGCTAATAAATATAAAGAAAAATTGAAAAAAATTTGCTTGAGAAGCCCAAAAAGAAATAATATTTAAAAAAGAAAAAAAAGGGAAAAAATATTCTTGAAATATTTTATTCAAAGCTATCATTGTCGAACTGTCATTAAGCTTTTGTTGGAAGAGAATTCCTGCGCTACTTTGCTTTTACTTATATTACTATGTTTGACATGTTTGTGATGCTGACAAAGTAAAGAGTTCCAAGCAATAAATAAAAATAAATCATCGTGAGCTTCCAAAATCTTTATGAGTATTATGTCACAATGGACAGGAAAAGAAACAAAATCATTTTTGGAACAAGTGCAACCAATGATTGTATAAAATCTTTCAAGCATGGAGCTGAAAACGTTGAAAATAACAGCTTTTGAAGAAAAAAAGTTATGTTTCTTTCCTTTGTACTTACTCACTGTTTATTGGGTTTGTGACATCGTCGTATTTCAGGCGTATTTGTTTGGTCATCAATTTTTTCTGCTTCTTTTTTTGCCGAATGTATAAGCCAGTGTTCTCGAATTGCATTTGGAAGTAAGGAACGCGGATGGAGAACTGTGTTATCAATTTCGAACAAAGATGTGCGAAACAAAAAGAAATCCGAATTGTGGAAGTAAATTTCTTTTTACTAGTTTTTTTTTTTTTGGTTCAAATTTAAGAATCAAAACTCCGTATTTCTTCCAGCACTGAAAAGTTAGAAACACAAAGAGTCTGATTTTTTTTTAGTTTTTTTATTTTGAAACCTAAAGTAAAAGTGAAAAACTATTTGATTTTCATTTTTCTCTGTCGTGAGAATCCAAAAACACAGAGTTTGGTTTTGGAAAATCATGGTTTGTAAATTGAAGGATACTTTAATATATGTGACCAAAATGATTGGTTTTGAACCGCTGACTGCAAAAAGGCAACTGGTTCTCAATTTTTGAAATTGAATTTCATTAGAAATATTATTTAAACAATGAAATAGAAATTCAACATCATGACTAATAAAACGGTCAATTCTTGGTTATAAGAACGTGGTCATATTGGCTATAGGACCTCCTATTCAAACATTAAAAAATATCCAGTACGCTGCAAAAAATTAATGTTGTTGGTTGGTTGGTGTCGTATCCTCAATGAGATTACAAATCATGGTGTGTTTGAATAGTTTTAGCTATATCAATGGCATTACAAGAGTACAAATCTTTCTCTGTAGGGTAGTTTAAGATGTGGAGACAGTTGAAAACATGGTATGGTGTTAATGAATGTTGTTTTTGCAGTATAATACAACTAATTTTATAGCAATAAACTGTAAAAATTGCTAATTTTGCACTAATAAACTGTAAAATTGCTAACTTTACAGTACTAAACTATAAAATCGCTAAATTTTACAGTAATAAACTGCAAAATTGCTAATTTTACAGTAATAAACTGTGAAATCGCTAAATTTTACAGTAATAAACTGCAAAATTGCTAATTTTACAGTAATAAACTGTAAAATCGCTAAATTTTACAGTAATAAACTGCAAAATTGCTAATTTTACAGTAATAAACTGCAAAATTGCTAATTTTACAGTTTGTTATCGTGCGTTTTACGGTTTTAAGCTGGAACCTCTACTGCCACTATTATACTGATATTTTTACAGTATAATGCAGCTAAATTTTACAGCAATAAACTGTAAAATTTCTAAGTTTACAGTAAGAAACTGTAAAATTGCTAGCTTTACAGTTTATTACTGTGCATTTTATAGTTTTAAATTGGAAATCTCGGCTGCCAGTATTATACTGTAAAAACAACAGTTCATTTTTAGCAGTGTAGGGTAATCTGAGAAAAAGTAAACTAGTTAGGATAACTCTTACCTTTTGCAAAATGAAAAATACTTCGGAAATTTTATTTTAAAAATTGGATTAACAATTTTGAAAATTCCAGTTTATAAAGAAAAATTAATGCTTTTCTAATAAAACTTCGATTGAAATATTATTTTCAATTTTGAGCAGTAAATTTGTTCCTTCAAAAAAGAAGGAAATCTTCACTTTGCATGGGACAAAAAGTTCAATTAATAAAGAAATATTTTTGAATTTATTATAAATAATATTTTTGATCTAATGAATGAGTAAATAAATAAATAATGAAACGATAAATTAAAAGATTAATAAATTGATTAATATATGGGGAAAATGAATGAATTAAATAGTGTATGAATAAGAAAATAATCAAATGAATGACTGAATAAGATAATTGATAAAATAAGGAAATGCAACTAAAACTCATAAATGACTGCTTAAGTGATTTAATACATAAGTAAAGAAGTGAATGAAATGAACAACTTCACTTTGCCACTCTACGTGCATGCGACAAATTGCATTAAAAGTTTAAAATCAAAATACGCTTAATAATAACTAAATAAGTACTGTACTGGACACCAGTGTATTTCAATTCATATTTAAAATGTGTTGATTAAAAAGTTTTATTATTTCATAACAAAAATTTGAGAGTCATTTTTGACAAACTACATATTACAATATAGGTATAAAATTTTGAAAATGACTTTTCATGATTATCGTCCTTGACATTGAAAGTCATTCATTTTTTGAATGGAATCAATTATAGGTTTAAGAGCAAAGTTAAACTACTGTTAGATAAGAGGTGCTGCAAAATGAAAATATTTCACCCTTTAAAATCATCTCACATTCAACATTCACTTACTAAAAATATATGTATATATTTTAAGTTTAAAAGCTAACACAAGGTAAGATATGCCTTTGATTTTTTTTTTTAATTTTATGTTGCATATCTTTTTTAAAGTAACGATAAGCAGTACTAAATAGTGACTTTATAAAATGGAGTTTCAAAAGCAGAAAATATCTATTAAAAAAAAAAACAACAGCATCCTCACTGTAAAAAATGAATGTTGTTTTTACAGTATAATACAGCTAATTTTATAGTAATAAACTGTTAAATTGCGATTTTTACAGAACTAAACTATAAAATTGCTACTTTTGTAGAACTAAACTAAAATTGCTATTTTTTTTAAACTTCATTGCTAATTTTACATTACGCTTTACAGTACTAAACTGTAAAATCGCTAAATTTAACAGTAATAAACTGCAAAATTGCTAATTTCACGGTTTGTTACCGTGAATTTTACGGTTTTAAGCAGGAACCTCTGCTGCCAGTATTATACTGATGTTTTTACAGTATAATGCAGCTAAATTTTACGGCGATAAACTGTAAAATTTCTAACTTTACAGTAAGAAACTGTTTACATTACAGGAAATAACATTACACAGGTGATAACATTACGCAATAAACATTACGCAATAAACATTACGCAGTAATAAAATTTCTAATTTTACAGTTTTTTACTGTGCATTTTTCAGTTTTAAACTGGATCCTCTGCTGCAGTATTATCCTGCTGTTTTTACAGTATAAGAGAGCTAAATTTTACGGCAATGACTGTAAAATTGCTAAGTTTAAAGTAAGAAACTGAAATTGCTAGCTTTGCAATTATTACTGTGTATTTTGCATTTTCAAATCAGAGTCTCGGCTGCCAGTATTATACTGTAAAAACAAGTTTATTTTTTGCAGTGTAAAAAAACAAACAAAAATCAGCATCATCCTTCTCTGAATTTCAAATTCACTCACTTACAGGCAGAATCAATTTGGGTCAACCAATTACAAATTGCTATTCAAAACAACACGCGCATCATAAAAACCAATCAAATCCGTGATTGCATCTAATAAATTGGGGACGTCGTATTCAGCCCAATTACAAAAGCGACGAGCTTGCAACATGTTCGCAGAGGGACCATGTGGTCTGTTCCATTTCCAGCTTTAATCAAGTGTTGACATAATGATCCCGGTCCAATCTTCCATCGCAGGGTATAATATCTATGAATAAGCATTCAATTACGCGCAAATACCGCTTATATGAATGGGTAGCGACTGAATAGTGGTGACACATATGTTTGGTCGCTTTGTCCTTGGTGCATATGTATGGGTTAATCTCTCGACACTGATAAAACTGTAGGGCGTTGCTGGGATTTATCTTGGCTGTGTCATGTTAATGCAGTTGCAGTGTTGAAATTGTTTCTCTTAGGAACGATTGAGTTTGGTAAATAGTAACGTTTTAAAATTCTAAAATATTTTGCTGACTACAAGTTTTACTTTTGAATGTTGTTAATATTATTAATAGTGCTGTTATTATTTTGTAACATATTAATTTTAAAAAAGAAGCAAGAAGTTACATCCAGAACTAAACGAGCTTGATTAATAACTTCGAGTCGATTACAGACTTTTACTAACACTAGCTGAATGTATTTCTTGTAGGATTTGGCTGTGCAAATATACCCTTTTCATTCTTAGGAAGTTTTGAAATAAGGAAGTTAAAGGTTCTGGTAAAATACAGCTTAGAAATAGTGGCAACTATTTTATAGCCTACAAAATTTAGATGGTGACCGAAGGTTTTGAAACCCTTATGCTACTTCATCCGTAACGATAGTAAAAGTCTGTTGCCGATTTTTTGCTCACTCACAAACCATATTTCTGCTTTTGGCTGCTGTTGCTTCACCATTTTTTTTTATTGTTTGAAAAAAATAATTAATTTCTCATTATATTAAACACAGCAAAAAAAAAATCGATAGCAAATCACTTCTTTTTGAACGTCAGCTACGTCATCATTAAAAACGGAATAAATACTTAATTATCATTTATTCGAGTAAAATAAAACACGTTCGTATGACGAGATCCTGGAAGAAAATTGCTTATTTATTACGCTTTGACATAAAACGGAAAAAAAAGGCTGCTATTAGTGGTGTAAAAACCACAGGAACAATATATAAAGCAATAGTGAAAGCAATTTTATACTAATACAGCGGAGTTTCGGCAACTCGACATCCCAAGGGACCGCGAAAGTGTGTCGAGTTAAGCGGGTGTCAACGTACCGAGGTTCCATAATTTCAACCAGTGGTCGGAAGTAGCGCGCTACAAGTAGCGAAACTACTGTAGTAGCTACATTTTTTAGTAGTTTGTAGTGTAGTGAGTTGCGCGATACGAAAAAATAGTAGTTTGTAGCGATTTCTGGAAACTACTTTTAAATCAAAAAAATAAATAAATAAATGAATGAAAAAAAAATAAAAAAAAAAGAGAACGACGGAAAAAACAAGCTTTAATTGACTCTGACTGGTGCAAAGGTTGCAAGAGTACAGCAGCGGATGCAATGAGAAATAAGAACCATAAAAACATGAGCTGATCCCCTTAAATACATACTTAGATTTTGACGAAATGCATTCTATCCGTTTAATGTCATTGGTTTATTTGGAATCATAATTTTTATATTCCTTCAAATAATTTTCATGTTCCTAAATACTTCCGGGCAAGAAATAAAAAAAAGGTTGAATTCTTCCAATCTTTCAACTTTATAATCCTTTTTTGTGCCGAATATTCGTAAAAATTGTTAAAAAAATCTAAAAAGGACCAAATTTTAGCAAAAAAAAGGAACAAAAAGGAAAACGAAAAAATGAATACAAAGACAATTCCTAGTTCTATTCCATATTCAAATGTGTTAATTTATTAATGTAAATCACTTTTCGAATTTTTTCGGTCAATCCTGAAACGCTGTATGCTTTTTATTTTTTTTTAAGTAGCGAAGTAGCGACTACAATTTAAAAATAGTTTGTAGTCGCTACATCTAAAAAAAGTAAATGTAGTTGTAGTTAACTACATTTGTAACAAAGTAGTTGTAGTTGCAGTTCGCTACAAAAGAAATGTAGTTTTTCCAACCACTGATTTAACCCTTGTGGGTTCCTTGGGGTCATATGTGACCCCAATGCAATTTCTGTTTAATATATTTTGTTAATCAACCATTTGTTTTTAATGGCATTTTGTGGCTTTTATTCTTCTAGTTTTCTATTCAAAATAATGCTATTATTGTGTTTCATTTTTCCCGAATTGCATTTTTTGCACACAAGACCCTTGGGGTCACTTCCCCAGAAGGACAAAAAAAGAGGACGTTGCAACTTTTGTCCAAGAGAACTGGACAGAAAATGCATTGAAAAATGTCATAAGTGTTTGAAATTCACTTGCAAAAATCATGTTTTTTCAGGTCTGTAATAGATGTAAATAAATCTACAGTTATTGTAAGTTTTGCTCTAAAATTATAATTTTAATTCATAAACTAAATTTTACTTTTATTGTATCTTTTTATTTTTTGTTTTTTTAGCTTTAAAAAGTGTGTGAACTTAAATAATGCATGTAACATTCAATAATTATAATGAATTAATTAAAGGAAGCATTGGGGTCGTTTATGACGCCAAGGGTCTTGAGTGTAACTGAAATGGGAGGGACCCACGAGGGTTAAACCATTCAAGTGTTTCCTGTATTGCTTATTTACTAGTGCTTACCATCAACGTTATTAAAAACAATTTCAGTAACTGATTTTTCCTTTCTTTCTTACTTTCATTTTCTTTCTGTTTCAAAATAAGTAGGAAAAACGTTGAATACCTTATTAGGAATGAACCCATAATTTTAAAAACAGATAAGAACTCCTTGTCAAAGAGAAAAGCCCTGCTCACACTTGCCTTGTTTCTTTTCTGGACTGTTCTGAGTACAATTCTCCTATCTCTTCCTAACACTGGGACTGCACCAACAGCAGCACAAAGTGTAGTAGCTGCCTCCTCTGAGTACTAGTGGGGGTTCTTATAAAGAGCTCTTTCGGAAAAACAATGAATTGACTGACCCATGACTAGCACAATTCTCAGAAATAATAATCAATGTGAGGGAATCGCCGTAGCAAGAAATGGTCTAAAAGAGAAAGTAGGTGTCAACTTATAGAGATTCCGTAAAATGTGTGTCAAGTTGAGGAGGTTTTCACCCACTGAAAGTATCATTGGAACAACCACTGGAAAAAAAAATGTCGACTAACTGAGGTTGTCGAGTTATCCGCGTGTCGAGTAACCGGAGTTCCACTTTTCCAGACAGTTTCTGAGAAATCGATTTTAGCTAATTTTAGTTTTTACGTGCAATTTCAGGCGTTGAACCTCACTCAACTAGATTTTTGTTAGTTTTTAGTGAACGCAGGTTAGTGTCAGAAATTAGAAAACTTTTCCTGTATTGAAAAAATGGCTATTAGTATCCCTCAAAACATGCACAGAGTTACGAAGTTTTATCATTAGTGGTCAAAATTTTCTTATGTTTATTTTTAAAAAATAAAGAAGGAGAAAAAAAATGTAAGCTCTAACTATTACGAGCAAATCGTCGCCAAATAATGCAACCCCTCTCCAGCATCGAGCGATCACCATGACGACCGAGCGTCAACAGCTCTTTCCGTCGGAAAAGGTCACGTGCCCCCATCATCAACGCTACTCGTTCCGATGGAGACTCCAAAGAATGAACCCCATTAGATCAGAAGGATCATGTCGTCTGTCTAATGGCCCTGAAAGTCCTCTTTCCTTACACCCCTAATCGTTCGACGGGGTCGGATCCACCCCTAGACATTCGTATTCCATGGAATTTTGCCGATTTGCATACGCGGCCGAAGTTTGATTGTCTGGAGCTTAATCAATTGTGCTTTATATTTAAAGTCGTAGAAACTCTAGAGACATTAGCTTATTCATCCATGTCCCAAGATTTTTTTTTTTTTTTTGGAACAAGGTTGTTTTCGAAAATGCCAAATCGGAAAAGTTTCCATGAAATCATTATTTCAACGTTATCATACAGCAAATGGTAAATACAACTAAATGCTGGAACGAAAAAATGCATTAGGGAGATTTTAGACTAATGTTTATGGTTTCTTCCCATGAATTTGTTCAAAAAAAATTTAATTGTGGCCCTTTTGTTTGATTAAAGACTGCTAGTGTACTTTTTTGTGTATTGGATACTTTTTAAACTGCAAACCTGTACCTTTATCATAGCACCAAAACTTCTTTTTTTTTTTTTTTTGAACAAGGTTGTTCTTGAAAACGCCAAATTGGAAAAGTTTCTATAAAATTATTTTTTCAACGTCATCATACAGCAAATGGTGAATACAATTAAATACTGGAACGAACATACGCATTAGAAAAATTTTAGACTGATGTTCATGGTTTCTTTCCATGAATTTGTTTTAAAAAAATGTTAATTAAGTCCTTTTTGTTTGATTAAAGACTGCTTCGGTGCTGATCTTTACACATTTCTAGTCAAGGTAAAGCGCAAAGATTTTTCTTCATAAGTTATCCTAAAGTTTATCTCAAATAGCACATTTCTTCACATAATAATCTTTCGTGTTTGGCCCAAAATCTTGTATTCCCACTCACAACTCTTATTTTCCCCACAGTACACAGCTGTTAATTAATAAGAGAACTGGAAACTCGTGTGACTAACCTAAACTAAAACAATCCGATTTACTTTTACAGTAAATATGCCTCGCTGCTGTTTGTGCTTAACATCAAAGTTCTAGGAACTATTTTCTTTTTTTTTACCCTCTTCTCTGTAATTTGCACAAAAGCATTGATTTCAAAATCGATTCTTTTTGGCGCGCTGACTCTTACATATATCTTGGAAGAAGATTCAATTAAGAAAAGATTTGCGGCTTGTGTTTCTCTTTGATAATTCTCTTTATTTCCGATACGGGTGTAAACAAAAGAGAGTAGTTTTCGGATAATTTCATTTTAATGTTATAAAACAACCAAATATTTTTGCATTATATATGTCCACTCCTATCGTGGCACAATAGCTAATTTTTAAACCGTTAGAGATAAGCATATAGTTCATTTTGGAAAAAATCACTAAATTACGAAAGGAATTTAGACTACGAAATGTTTTTTAAAAAAATCAAATTTTGAAAGAGTTACGAAATTTTAATTTTTATACAGCTCCCCAGTCGCATCAATCATATTTAGTAAAACATTCTTGACACTCTAACGTTTAAAACTAAAAAAAAATCACTCTTCTACGACAAAAATTGACCGTGTTATGACGTTTTGAAAAATCAAGATTTTGATGAATTTCATGACGTCATCGAGAGATCGCTTAATGGACCGTATGCGAAATCCTTCAAAATCTTGATTTTTCAAAACGTCATAACTCGGTCAATTTTTGTCGTAGAATAGTGATTTTTTTTAGTTTTAAACGTTACAGTGTCAAGAATGTTTTACTAAATATGATTGATACGACTGGGGAGCTGTATAAAAATTAAAATTTCGTAACTCTTTCAAAATTTGATTTTTTTGAAAACATTTCGTAGCCCAAATTCCTTTCGTAATTTAGAGATTTTTTCCAAAATAAACTGTATGCTTATCTCTAACGGTTTAAAAATTAGCTATTGGGCCACGATAGGAGTGGACATCCTGTATGTCTAAGGTGCACACTGCACAGGGTTTTCTTACGTTTTCGCAGCAATTTTTAAAAGGTATATATAGAAGTATAAAGTATATTAGGGATGCACCGATTAATCGGCCATAATCGGCCACTTTGCCGATTATTAATAATAGGTAAAATCGGGCTGATTAATCGGCAGAAAATATATTTTTCAAATATTATTCTTTAAAGTATACCTTCACTAAGAAACTATGATGAATAATTTTATTAACAGTAATAATAATCCTCACAGTTGATATAAAGTTTTTTTTTAATTAAATCTCCTACTTTGAATAGATATACAAACACATAGACAATGTTGCTACACATTTTTCATGTGGCGATAGTTTTCTCCTTAGCACAGTGCTTTTAGATAACCTCTAATTTTCAAGGAATATAAGTATTGAATTAAATTGTTACTAATTATTAAAAAATATGGATTGAAAGTACTCCTAAATTGGAGTGCTCACCACAGACTCCCCCTCCCCCCCTTTTTTTTGAATTTTTATGTCCAATTAACATAACTAACAATGTGTTAATAATATTATTGACAATAATATGAAAATTGGTTCTAAGAAATTTGATAAAATATTGAAATTATTTTGTGAAAACTAGGAAAATGGAAAAAAAATCTTCTCTCAGAAATAAATTACTTACTATTTCTAAACTTGGAATTGTATAAGAGAGAAAAATCAGTGATGGTAAAATTGGTAGTAGGAAACAATCAAAATTATCATTAATCGGCCCAGCCGATTAATCGGCCGATTAACAACCGCCGATTAATCGGTAATCGGTAATCGGCCAATTTTCTTATCGGTACATCCCTAAAGTATATTATATGTATTAATAGAGATAGATATACAGTTAGATATAGATACATGGATAAATAAATATGCGAATTTTATCGTCTAATACATTGACATATCATGGTTAATAATTAGTAGTAAGATATCTTCTTTGTCAGCAGATAAGACAACACAAGAAATATGTACAGCACAGTGAGAGGAAGGAAATAATACCCAGGGCATGGGTATTATTTCCCATGGGTATTATTTGAAACACACTACCACCCGCATTCAAATATAATCGTTTACTTCAGAGCTACAGAGGTCCCTTTAGACGTTCAACGTCAGAATTGTGTTGTTGATCCCAAGCTTTGTCTTCAAACACCAGACCAGCACCAGATGCATTATTTAAAGATCTTCAAATATTTTAAATGAATGAATGAATTGAGCAGGGGCGCAATTAAAAGAGCGCAAGCACTGCGACCACAGGTCTATTGTACTATCCCCTTTGGGGTCCTTAATAGAGGGTCATTTCATCGTGACTAACGTAACATTCAGAGTTGATTTTGTAACTGGTTTTACTTGTAACTTAAAGGATAAAAAATATTTTTTAGTTATGCTGGTGGATTTACAATGTACATGGTATCTATGTATCATTTCTGCTAAGAATTTAAAACAAAATTACTGACAGTAGATATTTTTTCAACCAAAATAGCAGCGTGACTAACGTAACATTTTTGCAACCCTGAAAATGAATGCTCATGTTGTGAGGCAAAAATTTCTCAAAGTTAAGCAAGTGTTAAAAATTGAATGATATATTTGAAAAATGTGTAAAGTTGGCTTTTAAAAACATAAAACACATTTATTAAATCTTAATTTTTTTTAGTCTTAAGTGTCACTTTTACTCAAGATGGCGTGTGACTAACGTAACCATCGAATAACAAGCAGTAGACACACTACAAACTATTTATTATGGCTAATCTCAGTGATAATTACAATACTTTTTCAATTTTTTTAAACTTCTTATGTTGTATGATTTTATTTATTTATTTATTTATTTATTTTTTGATACTTTTTTCACTTCGGTATTTTTTTTTCTTCGGCTGAGGTTGACATTTCTATGGAATGACCCTAGAGCTAAAACGAACTTTAGCAGATGTCTAATAGGTAAGCTAGACAATTCATAGCGATCTAAACAACGGTACCCCAGATGTTCAAATCTGTGAGCAGAATAAAAATCACAATCACACAGCACGTGTTTTGAGCTTTCTTCTGCCTCTAGGCGGGGCCGTCGTGATTCTCTCCTCTACTCTACTATCTTTCTCCCCGGGCCTAACACTGTGAGATTGGGGGAGCTCGTGACGTCATTCATTGAGTCGAAAGATTGGAGCGTCTTACAAGACAAATCGGACATTCGCATTGTTGATGGGTGCTTGTAATTTTTTTTTTCTTGATGTTATTCATCAGGGACGTATCTAAATGGGGGGCCTCTAATGCCTCTACAAGCTGGGTCATCAGTGACACCCAGCAAGTTGAGGTGCCTATTAAAAGAAAAGTGTCCGGTTAGAAGCCCAATAGACATTTTGATCTCCTTCCTACTCAAAATTAGTAGCTCCCTGGACCTCAACCAGGGTTAATGTTGATTGAGATCTTTAGCTTGTCTCTGTGAGTCGGATTGAAGCCACCTGTCATACGAATCATTCATAAGCAGGTTTCTTATAGTATTCCTGACACATCAAATACTTTACTTTGAGCTCTTTTTTACATATTGACTTGATCTCTTCTACATTTCTTGTTTGCCATGTTTCACAGAAACAACGATCCGAATGTCCTTTCTTGATTTTCCAAATACATAATTTCTTCATTAGCTGAAGAGGCAGATCTTCAGCCAATGAAGTTTGATCTTCGATAGATATTGAATTCCTATCTGTAACACCATAATCACTTTTATCTAAACTCTCCGTGTTCGTTCTTAAACAATTAAGAATCAGAGTCGATTTACAAAATGAAGATTTTCAACCTCGCCTACCTTTTAAACGGCATGCAATAGTTCATTTTAGAATGTCAAGTCACCTAGCTTCTGCTTCGGCATCTCATTTTTCAGTGTTTTCAAAAAACAATGTTGCTTTGTGGTTATTTTTCAAATACGCTCTTCCTTGGTCCGTTCTTTTGAACAGATAATCATTTTTTTCCGAAATAAACACACTTCTGGTCTTTAATAGAAGTATGTAAGAGAAGTAAATAAAGAGTAAATTAAAAATAGGAGTTATAAGTGAAAAATTAAAAGGGGAATTATATGGGTGGCACTTGCACCACAATATGGAATGCACTTACCCCATATTACTTTTAAGAAAAGGAAAATTCTACCACTCATAATATAAGCAAATTTTAACAAGAGCATTTATTCAAAATACACGACATATGTTGTTAGTAACTATTTCTAAATAGGAACAACTTAGATTTGCTGGCTTCAGTTGCTTGGGTATGAGTACAAGATAAACGAAACATTATTGTTCTCAATCTTCATATTAGAGTTTTAGAAGACATTTAACTTACCCCTGATTGTGTTTCATCTATTGAAACCAGGCTTGATCTCTAACCGTAGATAAATTATTCCGGAGATGTTTATCTAACATATTCGATGCGTGGTGGAAGCCTCCTCAGGTCAATATTCCCCCCACACATATTCTAAAAATTTTCACAATATAACTGTACCATGTGATTTTGTTATAGGCTTTTTAAGGTTATAGTTGCTTTTTGTTCGTCATAAACAAGTATAAAAAGCAGAAAAAAGTATAAAAGTTACAAGGACCGGTCCAACGTTCCCCGCGGTCCAACGAACCCCATTTCTTACTACTACCATTGAACACAACGTGCCCAATTA
The DNA here is from genome assembly GCA_038373865.1 of Uloborus plumipes. Taxonomy (NCBI): domain Eukaryota; kingdom Metazoa; phylum Arthropoda; class Arachnida; order Araneae; family Uloboridae; genus Uloborus; species Uloborus plumipes. The sequence goes on from JAXGGA010005047.1 coordinate 79,811, forward strand.
AGTGTACTCCGCAAAAAAAAATAAATAAATAAATAAATAAAAGGAACATTACTGTTTTCACAATTAGGTTCAGAATATTTACTTGAAGTTTATTAAATTATGATGTCTGATATTAATAGATTTTTTTCCCCTCTTTTTTTTCACGTTTAAAGTGACTGCCTTTTTTCCCGACAAAATTTCGTATTGCTACCAATTGCTTTTTAATTAACCGATTATAAAATCACTTAAAATACTCATTTGGGATAACATTTATCTAGCTACGAAAAAAAACTAAATATCGCTTCAAAGAAATTAGATAATTTCACATTTAAAAAGAAATTATATGTTAATCATCCTTTCGAAATGAAAAAAAAAATGAAGAAGTTGAAAAAGAAAGCATAAAAAAAAGAATTAATTAAAATTAGAAAAAAAGTGACCAATCAAAAATATGGGTAAAAAAGATGGAAATATTCATTGCTTAAAATCTAAAAATAAAGTAATCTTTTTTCAGCTCTTCATTTTCAAGTAATACTTGCACAGGTGGTAATATTTATGTAATCAGTTGGAAAATAAATTCCCTCTTCACTTTTATTTTTTGAAGATAGATAAAGTTTTAATTACATACATTAAATTACATAATAAAGATATCTATTTTTTTATTATGTTCTCAATTCAATTAATGTTCAAATGATAAAAAGAAATTTTGGGAATAAAAAATGCTCGAATATGTATTTTGCTTTTTGCTAAATTTTAATATCTTGAATACTCTAGTGAATACTATTGTTTTGTTGCTGAATTGTAACAAAATATTAAAAATGATTTTTAATTCCTATGGATATTTCTATAAGTTTAACTCGTACTAAAATGTATGAAATAAAGTAAGTACATGATTTCTTCATTACAACACTTAAAAGTTGCCGTTAATCTTAAGCAATCAGTGAAATTTAAATTAGAAATTTGAGAGAAAAATAAATATAGTGAAACTTATCTCGAACTAAAATGCATAACGCCCACTTTTTCTCCAATTTTTAATTTACATTTTATTGACTGCTTTAGAATCAACTTAAGTATTACTGTATTAAAACCAACTGCAATTTGCGAGTGTTATGTTCAAAATATTATATATTTTTTCATTTCATACTTTTTAATCCGAATTAATTTTTTAGAAATTGTCTTTAGAATTTATAGTGCTTTTTTATGTTTTACTTTTAAGTGCTTTCATTTGGAAATTTGTAAGGTGAAACGGTTGCAAAATTTAAAACGGGTTTACCTGTTACCTATTCTCATTAATAATCAAAATGTAGTTTAAAAAAACTAAAAAAATGCGCTTTTAAACATAGTTTAGCCAGAAGTATTAATAATGGTGTCAAATATATTACTTTTATATTTACAAAGAACGTGCATTTTCTCTTTTATTCAGAGTTACATACATACATACAAACAAACAAACCCACCATGTGAAACTAATAAAAGCGTATTAAAAATAAAAATTGCCATCTTTATCCTAGCTTTTGTTAGCATTCGTGTTTTAGACATAAATAACTTTTTTCCGCTGAAACTTTTCTTTTCCCTTTGATGCAACAAAATTTACGAAATCATTTCTTTTAAAAGATTTACGTGTTACGACACATTAAGAGTTTAGTGTTTAAAAGCTTTATTTTTAGTTTTTATTGTTTTAATAGCTTATTGTATTACACTGCAAAAAAATAAACGTTGTTTTTGCAGTATAATACAGCTAATTTTACAGCAATAAACTGAAAATATGCTAATTTCGCAGTTTATTACCTTGTATTTTACAGTTTTAAACTGGAACCTGTGCTTCCAGTCTTATACTGTTGTTTTATAGTATAATACAGCTAAATTTTACGCCAATAAACCATAAAATTTCCAACTTTACAGTAAGAAACTGTAAAATTGCTAATTTTACATTTTAATACTGTGTGTTTTAGTTTTAATTTAGAACCTCGGCTGCCAGTATTATAATGTAAAAACAACAGTTTATGTTTTGCAGTGTAGCAATTGATTTCATAATCGATATTCGTTT